>CAJNSZ010001260.1:0-31176 GCA_905329745.1 Rotaria sp. Silwood2 | reverse complement strand
TGCAAAACCAATCGTGTCATTTATTCCATTTTTTATCATTATACTTGGATACTTTGGCGAAGGTATGAAAAAGTTTCTTTCGTTTTAGAAATGACGAGATTGTAAATTAGCCACAAAGTAATAGAAGATAGAGCACGATTTTTCTACGAAAATATATATCAATATTACAATCAGAGCATTGTCGAAAATTAGAAATCTGCTTTGACTTTCTATTTCCGAAATTAAGCTTTTTGTCCATCTAAAGCATTGAGCTTTTCCGAATAATTGTTGACAGTAATAATATAGCAAACTGTAGCTTTTAGCTGAAAAACTCCGTTTTGAAAAATTTTCGTAGAACACTCTAACAAAATCGGGAGAAAATCTGAAGTATGATTTATGTGCAAATGCAAATTAAAACGAACTGCTTGAATAGATTAATTATGATTTGTAGTGCATATCGATGTTTTCAGCCGAACAAGATACTTCATTGTCAAGATATTGAATTTTTGAAACAGATTTATTTCTTAAAGAACGAACATGAAAAAAAACGTCTTTTTCAAAAATCATTGGCTAGAGAATGAAGCATTTCTTCTTAGTGAGAACTTCGACGTACACTGTGAATCATTGCATTTACTCATGAACAGAAATGCAGTAAAATAGCTATCATTTAGGATTATCAGTCTATAACTACGAATATTTCCAGAATGGTTCCAGTTCAATCAACTAGTTATAAAACTATTGAAAGACTGGACCTTTCTTGGTGTCGGTTTTTTTTATCAAGACGAATTTATTCCATTGTTGTATATAGAATGATATTTAATACGATTTGATTGTATGATCTTTCTAGTTAGCTTTGGTCCTATTCCAATAGTTGTTGTGGCTCTTGTGGCAGGCACAGGTCTTGGTTGGGCAACGTTTCTCAATGATGTTTCACAAGTGCAAGATGCACTTAAGCTGGTGAAAGGTTACCCATTGATCTTTCCAATTAGGGAAATGTTCAAACACATGGATGAAATCATGCCTTATCTCTCAACAACAATTCCTACTGCTGTAGCAAATGCTATTGTGACAATTCAATGCGTCGAATCAGCTAGACAAGCTGGAGATTTTTATCCAACTCAAGAAGCTATGTTTGCCGATGGAATAGGCACTCTTATATCTAGTTTCTGTGGTTCAATTCTTAGCATGACGAGTAAGAAAATTTCTTCTGAGTAATTGATCTCACTAAAGTTCGCTTTAGCTTACATTGGTCATCCTGCAATGAAAAAGATGGGCGCCAAACAAGGTTACTCATTAGTGAATGGCGTTGTTTTTTTGCCTCTGTGTTTTTTCGGCATCAATGCATTGATTATGTCTCTTGTTGCTATTGTAGCAATTAATCCAATCATTGTAAGTTTTAAAAAAATTATAATAGCATGTTCACTCGAGCGTTTTTAGAAAACCCTTGGATACTTAAGACTTTCGATGATTGAAATTGATCTGACATTCAAAAATTCTACTAGAACTGCTTACCCGACGAATACAAATGATCTTAAAGATGCCTTGCACGAAGACCATAAGCAGATTTCCATGAGAAGATGGGCGAAGGAATATGGAAAGTCAGAAAGAGAGAAAGTCAATTCATTTGTTAACTTGATCAGTAGGATTAGAGTTTGTCATATTGAGCATGATCATTATACATGTGCAAGTCTACTCCATAGCAATTTAATGATTATTTAGATGTTGACATATCAGAATCATTTGATATTGTAACATGTCTATTCAGATACATCTTTTGATCCGATTCACAAAAACAAATCGATTAGCAAGACTACAGTATTGGTGGACTTTTTTTGTCACAATAAAGGATAATCATTGAGATCATTTCTAAAAATTCGAACGTAACTTTCTTGTTCGTGCAGTTTTTCATAACTGATAAACTCGATTTCTGTTTAATAGATCTTTGTTGGTTTGCTAATTTGTGCTGATACATTGGCTGTCACTCCTCGGCGTCACTATCCAGCTTTTCTGCTTGGTCTGATGCCGGTAATTGCTGAGTGGGTTCATAACACCGTCGTCGCAGGTGTCAGCGCTGGTTATTCGAATTTCACTACAGCCAATGTTCTATTCTCATCTAATGTTAGTTCAACGATTTCGGCGTTCTCTTACCGAGGTTTGGTGAACTTCTCTGGTGGTTCCCTTTTACAATGCATTTTTATCACGGCCATTGTAATATATACAATTGACCGGAAGTTTATCCGTGCAGCCGTATGGTCGCTCCTCGCTGGTCTACTTTCATTATTTGGAATAATTCATGCTAATGCGGTTGGTATATTGATCAAGAATACCGATGACGGATGGAGGTTTTCAGTAGCTTACGCAATGATAGCCATTTTATTTGGAATTTTTCACTTTGCACAACGAAAAAAATGGATCAAAGCGGAAGTAGCAGAAGTCGATGAATTTCCAAGCAGCGAGTGAATATCAAGAAGAATTTGGAATCATACGTAACACTCGAGCTTTTCTTCTGCAAACAATGCTCTTCAAACTAAATTCTTCAATAAAATGAAATTGAATGTGAATCTTTACATGCTTTTTTTAACACTATGACACACGTAGATGGCATGGGTGCGGAGTGTGGGTGTGAGTGCGGGTGCAGATGTAGGTGTAGATGTCTGAAACTGACTTATAAAGAGACTCACACCCACACCCCAAATGATCGGTTATTAATATATATTTTTCGTAAGAAAATAATCATCTTCATTAATTTTTCTTTATTTAGATTCATTATATTCTTCCTCATCTTTCCAAACAACTTGAGATAAAGATGAACAAAAAATTCCAAACGTTCTACGAGAAAATGATTTTTTCTTTTTCAGGATAATCATACACAATTGGATGTTTTGTTTTGCTGTATTTTGCCGATCTATCTAGTATAATGATATCAGTCGATTAGATGTGTTCGTTCTATGCAATGATTCGATTTTTTTCTTCTGGTGATAGTAGAAAAGAGTTAGAGAAGAACTTTCAAATCTATTAGCGAACAAAATATCTACTAATAATGAAAATCCATCGAGTATTATCACAAGACCTTGATGTTTATCAGATTATCAGTGTTTCTACAAAATTGATATGAAGAGGGTTGAAGAAGACAGATTAGAATGCGACTTGTTTAAATGATTAAAAGAAGTCACGAATAGAAAAAAACGACAATGAAGAAAACAAATTTCAATATAGATCAAAGAAAGAATGTACGGTTATGCCAATAAAAGAAATGAATTGATGTTAATAAGTACAATAGAAAAAAAACGATCAGTTGATACATTCATTTTGCAGAACAAATTGATTTTACCATATTACAAGAATAAAACAAAAGAGAGACAACCATAGTGAATATTTTTGCGATATTACATGAATAGGTATTTTGACAGAGTAAGTTTATAATAGCTTCTAGTCATCGATTTCATTCAGCAGAAATTTTAGTTAAAATGAAAATATTGAATTTCTTTTTAGAAAAAAAAACACATTTCTTCACATCCAGTCTTCAGTATTCTCGATCTCTTTACTAATCGATTTTATAATGCAAAAATTGTCTTGCTATATTTCTTTCGATAAATTTATGCTGCAAAATTCTATTGATCCCCAGCTGTTTTTCTAAGCACTTCTTCTATAACCAAGTTGGTCAATGATTCAGTACCCGCGATAGAATGAATGTTCAGCGGCTCAGATCAATCTTTTGAAAATTATTTATTGCGTAGTTAGTAACATAAAATGCATGAACAGGGATATTTTTATTTTTTAACTTTTATAATTTATCTTCACAATATGTTCGCGTAGCAAACCTAGTCTATTTTCAATAGACTTCACCGAATTGTGCTTGCTTACTAGCTACATTCGACTGAGTATTCGCTGAAGCATTTCTTATTAAAATAACTTGAGATATTGAGTCTGGCGTTTCACTTTCCTTTCCTGCATGTCATAGTTCTATTTCAATTGCGTCTTCTCCCCATCCATCTCAGAACCAACTCTGTTCATAAATGTACGCAAATTACTAACTTCTGTTTCCCAAGAAGAAACTTCCAAAATCTTATTGTCATGAGAATTATAGTTTCGATATATAGGAAATTGTATAGAGAGATTGCATCTTTTGATATTCTTTTTATCTCTAAAACTGCTGAAGTACGTTCAAACATTGTATAGACCGTGTCTTTTGCAGCAGACAATAAACTTGATATGGAACCAGTTGCATCCATAAGAAAGAGGGTACACGAAATTCCTGAAGTTATGCTTGCTTCACGATTTTGCTCAGTCAAAAACTTTTTGACAATGTCTATATTTCCTTTGAACAATGTATTCATAAAGTTTTCAATTCTGTACAAGATATTTTGCTGATTGAAATGATTGTAAAGCAGTCAACGTTTCTTTTATGGCTTCATCGAAAAGAAAAACCCAGTTACTGAATCGATTAGCACAATCTTTATATGCTGGCAAGACTTTGATGGCATTCAAAGTGCATATATTTCTATTTTGCCATAACTAACGAGTGTCATATAACATGTTACCTGGTATTTTCAACATATCCTTTTTTGTCAGTATTGATCGTACTAATGTTTGAATGAAAACCCTTATTTAGTCATCTAAAGAACAATTTAATTCACTCATTCATTAGAATCATTTCTATTGTTTCATATGGCTAGTAAACATTAGATACAATGAAGTGTACGATACAAAATATTAGTTTTTTGATCATTTTTATGACGTGTTTTTATTGTCTAATCTCATCATGGGTTTATCAGAAGTGTTCTAATTGATACTTTGAATTTAATTTTTAGAAGTAAAGTTTCTCTTAATGAACTACTTTAAACTATAGATGTTCGATATTGTTCGAGTAAATTATTATAAAATGAAATACTAAAAAACATGTGATAAATGTGTCCATCAGAAAGATATTTCACATTATGCACTCGATTTCATCAAAGTTTTTATGTACACTGACGGATACAAATAATTCTAATTGATGAACCAAATACACTGTCCTATAGAGTTTTACAGAGAGTCTTTGAGTGAAAACGAAAACAGCGTGACCTAGTCCATTAAGAGAAATAAATTTTGAAAATTCGTCTTTTGATTTATTTTCTTCTTGGTACAAAAGATATCATACATATTTTATTCAATGCATCCTCTTTATAATCACTGGTTGTATATTTTTCATTTTATATCAAACGCTAATGTAAGTTACTCGTCAATAAATAGAAGTTGATTAAAATAGACTTCAACAATAACTCACCTTTCTATTTAAAATAGAGCATGAAACAGATTTCTTCGTTTTGTAGCGAATTCCTATAATTTATGGCTGACGTCTGATCATGCATTAGATATTACTTGTCAACATAAAATCTAATTATAAGATCTAAATTGCAATGTTATTACACATAAACTGAAACCATTTGAAATCTTATTCATTAAACTCAGAAAGATATGAAAGAATGGCGATGCACTGCACTAATAAATTACTCAAATAATTTATACGAAAGAAAAATTCTCAAGCTTGTACGAAAAGACTTAACTCATACAACAGACCCATATTAATATTTCATTGTCAAATTCTTCAAGATGATATTATTTGACTTGAAACTCATTTTTGGAAGACAAGAGCAATTATTGTCTTATAAACAACTCGATATGCTCTATAGTCTAACGTAAGAAGAACATGTTTTTATGACATCTTCATCACTGGCAACAACACATCATGTGCTGTAAGAATGAGGATATTTTGAAATGTTGTTAGTTATCAGCTGAATGAAATTGTTTTTAAACATGATGCTCTTCAATAAATGATGATATAGAGCAAACAGAAAAAATAGTCATTAACTTCTTTTCAGTTAAATGAATAAATGAAAACGAAATTCAATAAACAGCATACGAAACTAGACAACAAATAGAAATATCAATTGGTTCACAAAAAATGGTATATACTCGAAGTCATGGCAAATCCCATATTGTTTCGAGCTTTTAATAGATCTCTCATCGTTGATTTCCGATCTTTGACAAAAATACATTGTCAGGATAGAAGATAAATCATTTGTTCTTTTTTCTTGCTTTCATTCATTCTTTTATTATTTTATGCACTGACTCTATTATTTCTCTTCTCTTTTGTGTTCAGGTACGAGGTCTTTTAACTTCATATATATGTATATCGATGTTTTTCTCTCAAGGGGGAATATTTTTTAGGATTAAAAAAATAAAGAAGAAAGAGAGCATGGTAACGAGAATTCTAACTCAATGAACTAAGAAAAATAGTTTAGATAAATGATCTATATATATATAATATTGTTTACATTTCACTTCTAGTCAAAGATGATATCATCATTAATTATGTTATTCTTTCTTTACAACGATGTATGTTCACTTTTGTTTTTTTTTTCAATAAACAAATAAAATCTTCTCTCTTATCGCTTAAAAGTAGAAAGATTAAAGTAAAATAAACAATCTATGTTGTTATTTAAATCAGGAGAAAAAAGACAAGTTTCATTGTAGAAGAAATTGTTTTTTGCAATGTGGTTGATTCTTATACTATTATTTAAATTGTTAGTTGTATCATTATCAGAAGAAGATATAAATAATTGTTATTTTAATGTATTTTATTCTAATGGAAGTCAATATAATTGTTTAGATGAAGATTGTTATAAATATATAGATATTGTATCATTAGAAGATCAACAATGTCGAACTAATTATATATCACTTAAATTTTCATCTTATTTAACATATAGAAATTTTCTTGAAATAACTTCATTAAAAACTCCTCTTGCTTCTTTTTTTTGTAACGGTCGTCCAAATCTAGAACGTCTTCTTCAAATTGAATTTCAAACTCCATTTATTAATGATGAACCATTTAAAATTGACCAATTTAATATCTTATCTCGTTCAATATCAAATATCGATACATTAGAATTTATATTTAATGGATTTATTTCAAATAATAATAGAACTTTATTTATTGATAAAAATATGTTTATTAGTAATGAGCAAAATATAATTGATACATTAAGATTAATATTTAATTGTAGTCAATATGAAAGAGTTGAATGGGAATTAATTAAATCTATAAAAAGTCTACCAGAATCTCCATGTCCTCAACAAATTCAATTTATTAAAAATGATTTTACTAATAATTATAATTTAATTATTCTAGTAAGTTTTAACTGTTTTGTTGTCTAATTTAAAAAAAAAGAAAAAAATAATTATTTATAGGTAACTCTTATTACATATTTATCAATAATAATAATAATTGCTATTATTATTATTATTTTATTTAATAATAATTATTATTTAAATCATAGATTAAAACAAATATCGAAATCAAATAGTCAAACAGAATTAATTAAAATGATTGAACGATTTTAATTATAATAAATTTTATTTCGAAAAAAAACAAAAAAGAAAACACATTTATTATTATGTTAATAGAAAAACCTAAAAACGATATGAAGATGATATTCGTGTAAAATATTGTTCACCCAATAAAGAATTATTATCTTGAGTTATAATATCATAAATATCATTGCTATTATTTGTAAATTGATTCTTTGTGTGGTGATGGCAATCGAGAGATTTTATATGCTTTTTCATTTGATCCATGTTCACAATATTCTCTGCAATTATTGAACTAACAAATAATTATATTATACTAATTGTTTTTAGAAAATTTTTTGTCTCAAATTTAAGAAAAAAAAAATCTTTTTTCTTCTTAGCACATATTTAATACTTTTTTTTTGACAAAATCTCAGGACAATAATTCATCATTTTATTGTTTTCCAAATACTCATGGATGTCGACCTAAAATTCCATAATACTATCACAAATCTTGATCAATTAGCGATAAGTTTGAATTATTTTCGAGGTTTTTTTGCACGTATAAATGTTGTCTATTAAATGATGTATAAACGAATGAAAATCAATTTGTATAATAGTGCTAATTTTCTTCTAAGTCTTAATGAGAATTTCTAAAATTTAATGAAATCAATAAAAGTTCATTCGGAATTTTATGTTTAAAGTTAAATAATTTTTTTTTGTATAAAGAAAAACAACCAAGTATTAGCTTAAATCTTACGAAAGAACATTTTCAAATGATTAAAACTTTTCAAGTCAAATATTGATATTGACACTATGAAAATAAACGTCTTCCGCTAAAGAAAATCTTAGTTTACATTGATACAAATTACCATCTGATTAACATTCAAGCTTTTTTAGCAGAATTTTTCTACAATATAAACAGTTCACAATTTTCATCCGAAACATTTACTAATAAAGATGAATTTACTCAAATAATATATTTATATTTTTCGAAAAAAAATCCTTTTTTTCTGCTGAATATTTTTTTGGTTGATCAATACTCGAACAAATTATAAAAATATTCTCAATATATTGTTAAGTAAATTACCTATTATTGATCTCAAGATTATTTGATGAAGATGTTTGTCTTGTTTTTGTTGTTGTTAAATCAATGTTTGAACATCGTTTACCAGATGCATTTATGTAAATCAATATCGATATGAGTAATACAACCAATATAATCAATAATGATATTGTTATCTTTAATTAAGATTTTTTTGTCTAAAAAAATATATTAAAATAAAATAAAACTTACAATTATAATAATATGAATTGAACTTTGATTTTGTTTATATGATTGATTGTTAGAATATATAAATGTAGAATATTCCGAAGATTTATTTAATTGAAATTGTTTATTATTTGTAAATAATCTATCTCGAACAGAGAATAATGGTGGAGCTACAATTTTACTTGAACATTCATTTTCATTAAATATCATCAACGAATTACAAATACTAAACATACTTTAAATAATTAGTTCATATTCAATATTTTCTCTCCCTCAACAATCGATTATTTTTTCATGGCATAATCATCAAACGAGCCTCAACTCAAATAAAGCATAATTAGCAAAACAGAAATTTTCTATGAAGCTTTATTCTCAAAATTTTATTTTAGTTTTGTTCGAAAGAGTAAGTAACACTGTAGAGTCTGACAGAGTTCTTTTTACGTCGCGACTTTTCTCTTGAAGCCTAACGATAACAAGTCAAGGATGGCACAAAAATCGAAAAAAATATCAACTTTTTCAGAGTTTCTTGCACTATTGGACTTGCTATCGTTAGGCTTTAAGAAAAACTTAAGAAATTTAAAAAAAAAAACAGATCCTATCAGGCTCTACAGTCTTACATACTGTTACAAATGACAAGAAAATAATATATAGACAATCTCAAAGTTTCTAAACAACATCGAAATCTATCTGGGTAACTATATAAGAATATTCTCTCTGCTATAGACCAAATATAAATATAAAATGTAATGCTATTTGAATGTTCATCAATGGTGATCGATTGTTGAAGAGTCGTATAATAAATTATTTTCTTACAATTGAACTTTGATAATATACCATTGAGGATAATTTTGATCATAATGTATTAATTGATGAAGATAAGAATTATTCGTAAAATTTTTAATAAATAATTCATATAAATCAATATTATTACCTAAACGAATTAATTCATTATGATGAACTGGTTGATCATCATAATCAATAAAATGAATAAATATTCTTAAAATACGATTTTGATTAATTGATCTTGATGGAAATAAATCTCCTAATTTCCATATTGTTCGATTAATAAATAAATGATAATTTTTATATGATGAAAATGATAAACAAAGTAAATTTGTTTTACAATTATTTGGTTTAACCATAATTGAATATGGATCAATATATTTATAACATTGATCACTCAGACATATATCAATAGTATAATCAGATTTATTAACCATATAATAACATAAATTATCGATTGAACTAACTTTATTCAATTTAATTAATACAAATAATAACGATATTATCAACCATTGATACATAGTTAACATTTAACATATTAACTTGGAATGTTGAATATCAATCTTATCTTTTTTTTTCTTTTTGTTCGGTTATTCATAAAAAATACCAAATATTTTTTTTTCTTCGAATCTTTATTATTAAGATATTTATTGCTCATTTGAATGAAGTTAATTGAAATTTGTCAGATATTTTCTTTTGTTTTTTTTTTAGATAAATAAAAAAGAATGAACTTTATTCTATTAGATAAAAGAAAAACTATAACAAGATCAATAATTTATCGTTTTTGAATATTTCAAATAAAAATTCTAATCAATGTGTTAAGTATTTATTAATTCATCAAAATGCATTTGTTATGAAAGAAAGAGAATGATAAATAGTCTCATACTGTTTGATATGCATGAAAATATCTACTTAGATAAGATATATTCAACGACGTGAGATCAATCTTTTTTTTTTTCCTTTAAAAACATTCATTTGGTTGGTTGTTTTAAATGGAAGAAGAATATGTATCATATATTGTACTTGAATTACAATCAAGGTTTTTTTTTATTTTTTATCTTATAAAAGAAAAAAACAACAGATTTTGAAAAATTGATTATATTATTATTGTAGATCTCGTCGAGGTTATCGTCGTTTATTTGGAATTCGTGAAAATAAATATTTAAATAAAGAATCATTTGATATAAATTATTTTCAAAAAAAATTTCTTAATCAATTTAATAAAAAAGTTCTTCAACGAGGAGAACATGTATTTAAAATAATTTGACATTTTAATAATAAATTTTTCTTTTTTCTTATTTTATTAGATCAAATGTGAAAATCTAACTATTGCAGTTAAACAAATAAAACGTAATTAATATCAATTTATTTTCAAAATTTTATTTAAATTATATATTATATATATATATGTGTGAAATTAGGTGCTTCATCAACATTTTCAGGAAACACAAAAGTCGAATTTCTATTGCAAGGTATTCCATTTGGGTATGATTATTTGTTTAAACAAAATATTTTAGCCTTTTCTTAATTCATTAAATAGAAATCAAGAAAAAAGTGAACTGAAAGATAATAAAATAATGGAAAATAAAGGAAGATTAAATGATTCTTTTGTCGGTGATGTTCTTATTGTAAGTATTATAAATAATATCTTTCGAGATTTATTTTTTATTTTTTTCATCCGATTAAATTCGATATTAAAATATATTTTTATTTATTTTCGAAAGAAGAATGTTTAACGAGTTTTTATCTCTTTAATTATTCTTTCAAAGATTATCTTGTTAGATAAAAAAAAATATTTTTTTTAAATTTTATTTAGAAAACCGATCAACATAATATTACTGCTCAAGTTGAACAAATTGATTCGTAAGTTAAATTATTTTTAAATAAATTAATAAATTCAATAAATGTAGATGTTACTGTTGTGAATGTAAAAAAAAATTAATTCAAGGAGATTTTTATGTTAAAAGTGAAAATTGGAGTCGATCTATTCTTTGTTTATCATGTTATAATTTATTATTTAATCATATATGTGTTCGTTGTAGAAAATCAATAACATTTGATCGTAATTAAATTATTTTAAAATATACTATTTAATAATTATTAATTTAGATAAATCATTAACATCTGATTGTTTAACTTCTATTCGTTTTGTTCAATATAATGATTTTTATTGGCATTCGGATTGTTGTGTTTGTATTACATGTTTAAAATCATTAATTGGACAAAAATTTTATCAAGATCAAATTTATAATCAATTATTTTGTCTTGATCATATTCCTTGTCAATTAGAATAACATTTTTTTTTATAAACAACAACAGAAAAAAAATTTCTTTAATAAATAGATTTTCCATGGAAAAAAATGCGTAGATTTTCTTTTTTTGGTTTTGTTTTATTGAAATAGAAAAAAGAAAAGCATGAATTTAGACATTGAAATGGAATTTATTTTAATTCTTTTTCTTATTCTTTGAAATAAAGCTGTTCCCGCATCACACTATGAAATATTTATATAAGATGATATATTTCTATTATGGAAGATTACTTTACAATATAAACAACATATCAACTATTATTCATCAAACAATAACTATTTTATTTTGTTGCTAAAATATTTTTCAGATAATCAACTATTTGAAAATAATGTCATCAGTTAGTGGAGAGAGACAAATATCAATTATTATTTCATTCAACATATCTAACAGACATTTTTTTAAAAATCAACTATTTATATTCAAAATTTAAATATACATACATCTGATTCATAAGACAAACTTGTTCACCATTCGATCATCTACTTACATTAGAAGGATTAGCAAATCTGAAGATTATTATAACCATATAATAATTAATAGCTAGTAGAAAATAAGGAAAAATTCAACAAGCTTTTTCAACCGATATTGTGTCGATAGATAACATCGAAGCCATTTTAATGATAAATAAATAAATACAGGTCAAAGAAAACAAAAACTAAACTCTTGCATGGAGCAGTGTATAAACTACTAAATGACCGATATTTTCATACCAACACAAAATTACCTTTTCTTTTTTTTATATAAACTTCGAATAATATCATCGACTTGGCCTTCTATCAATATAGTATGAGATGCAATGACATCCAAAAGGTATTTTTCTTCAAGCTGCAAGCGACAAAATCACTTGCAGAGATTTCAAAAAATTTCTGCAATGTGATCAGTGAATGGCATTAGGACAAAGTGTGGCAAAGCGTGCGAAAATCCTTTCTTGTGAATCTGGCATTTTCGACAAACTCTTTGGCACGAATCATTCAAGAAAATTTCGATCTTTATACTTATCATATCAAAATTCATCCAAAGTTGACTGAATATCAGAAATATAGCACTAGTACCAATCGTATATTAGTTTCGTCGATCCTTCCTAGCGGTAGCATAGCCAGGGGCAGGTTCATTGGGCAATTGCCCAAGGCTTCAATAATTATTGCCGAAGAAAATTTTGAGGTGGTACTAACTACCCAATGAGAAAAAACTTCGATGAACATGTAAGTTCGCAGACTTTCGTAATGAAATTCTAATAGATTATTGTGACGATTTCTGATGATAGAGATCGTATAATAACGGTTATAGCTAGTATTTATTTCTTATATAAAAAATCATAACGCTAAGCTATTCTGTTAGTGCTTTTATGCCATCACCAAGAGAGAGAAAATGTGTTAAGATACAGGTAAGGACGAAAGAGTGGTATGGTAATTTGAAGGGCATAATAACAACATAACAAGTATTTCCTTGGGTTGTTACACCCCCGGGTGAAGTTTGGACGCGCTCCTGAGCGTCTGAGAGAGGGTAGGGAAAGACCGGAGAAGTAGGAAGGAGAAAAAGAAAAAGCATAGGATAAAAGCGGTAGTGTTTTGTGGCCGGCTAAGCGACTAGCGTGCTGACCAGAGGTTGTGCCTGGAAGTGGACTGTCGGAACGTGAGAGCGTCGGATGAAATGACAATATCCGAGGGAGCCAATGAGGAGGAGAATGAGGATGATGAAGACGAAGGATAGAATGCCAAACGGATGGCGATGGAAATCCTTGACAGGATGAAGAGGTGGTGGCGTCGGCGTCTTGTAGATGAAATTGAGGATGGCACGGAAGTCGCCGGAAATGTAGGGTAGTTTGGGCCAACGTGATGTGTTGGATAAGTAGTTTGATAGACCAAAGTCGATGGATTGAGTTGTGTTAAGAATGATGGAATCCCAAATAATCATAGGTGGATCGATGATGGATGGTGGCGCTGAGATGGAGAAGCGTTCGCATAGGAGTGTAGTTTTGGGTGGCATAGTGATGAGGGCCACTGAAGGCAAAGTACGTAAAGTGTTGTGGATAACGGTGGGGGGGGGGGGTTAACCGATGAAAAGGTAGTTAAGTGACATGTTTGGGATGCGTTCGTAGATATTATCCATTGGGGTCCAACGTGATGGGCGAACACGGGGTTGGTGTAGGCTTTCACACGGCATTCTGAAAGGTGTGCGTCTGTTAGAACTTGATATAGACAGGTATCGCTTCAATGAAAAAATATTGCTGGGGTTTCGCGGCAGGCCGACATGGCTTGAAAGTCACAGGTGAGAGAGTCGGTGTATGTCCAACTAATGAGGGATTCAGTAGAGAAATCGATACCAATAATATGTGAAATGTTCGCGAGTCAAATGCGGAGAGCGGAGTACGTAAATGGGATGGCAAGTAGTTAGTAGATGGGGAATGGCTGGAACTAGGCACGAAGTGTACGGTTTGTTTGAGCAGGAGTCGGCTGACCAGATCAATGAGTGAAGGACCCGTGGAATCATTGCTGAAAGAGATTTTTATGGAAGATATGATAAAATCGACCACAGTCGGCAAATCGTGGTGGTGTATAAAATGAAGGTTGAGGCGATTGGAGAAAATATCGAAGAGGGAGGTGTGTAGAAAATGGGTTTCGACTGAGTGCATGAAGTTGGTGAGTCAATCGTTCAGATATTTCGTGAGGCTGCAAGATTGTCGATACTAATGTCATGTTGGTTGATAAGAGCAATTGTGTTGTTGAGTGCAGTTTGAGTGTGGTTAAGAGCTAGAGCGAGATTGAGCTGGCCAGTCGTAACATGGAAAAGTTGGGTGGTCTGGATGTTTGCTATTGATTGAAATGCTGATAAAGAGTTCGTGATGGTGTCGACCTCGTGATTTAGTTTCAGAAGTTGAATGGAATTGGCGGTTGATAGTGCAAGCGCTGCGGAACCAATTCCAATTGCTATAATATCTGCCACGAAACGTGTGGGGCGTTTGAGTGGGGTGCGTGAGACAGTCTGTGAGGGACGGTGGCAAGTGGGTATTTTACGTAGTGCATGTACAGGAAGTAAATAACACATGCCGAGAGTGAGTGGGATGGTAACGGTAAGAGGGACGACGCTATCGGCGGGTGAATATTGAGAGAGGTATTGAAGAATGAGACCGGATGACGGATGAACGATATTGAATTGTGGCAGCGGAGCGAGCGAGAAAATATCGGGCGGGAATAGGAGAGATAAGAGAAGGATGATAAACGTATATGTGGTAATGGAGTTCAATTCGTAGTGTGACGGAATCGGGAATCGTGGACGATGCTTGTAGTATAACGTTAAATACTTGAAAGAATAGGAAATAAGTCAGACGAAAAGAACGTATAGAAGGGTATGCGTGGATGTGTGGGAATTTGGATCCACATGAGATCACCAACAAGGAATTGGCGGCTTCGGGTATACTTGTCGTATTTGAGCTTTTGGCTAAGTTTTTGGATGTCGGAGTGTTCACGTACGAGTTGATAAGTGATACGGAACCCATGGGCTAGTTGAGTGCGATACTGTTGAATGAATTTTTCTTCTGGAATAATAGACGAAGGGCCGAAGGTTGGCTCATTGATAATCAGATAGAGTGGTACTACCGGGTCTCGACCCAGGTTAAGGTATGCTGGGGTATCGCCGGTAGTCTTGTTGACAAAAGTGCGAATGGCAAATGCCAGTTTTTGAAGTTTTTTGTCCCATAAACCGGGATGGCGTTGCGCATAAATAGCAATTTGGGCTTTGAGTGTACGATTCACGCGTTCTGTCATGTTTGTTTGAGGATGATAATTAGCCGTGAGTTTGCGGGCAATCCCAAGAGAGGAGCATACATCTTGAAATAATTGTGAAATAAATTGGGGGCCATTGCCCGACAAAATATAGAAAGGGGCTCCGTAACGGCAGATGATCTCATCGATGAGTATATTGGCGATGGTTGTAGACTTGGTTTGACGTAGAGCAAACAGATTGACCCATCGCGTGAAGTAGTCGATAATGACCAAAAGGAACCGTTTCTGTCGGGGGGTTGGGGGAAAGGGTCCCATAATATCGATGCCGATGGTGTGCCATGGTTGAGTAACCGTATGTAGTTGCATGGGATAAGCAGTAGGGGAGTTGGGATATTTGAATTGTTGGCATGCAATGCAAGATTGGACATGTTTGAACACATCCTGTCGCATTGGCGGTCAATATATGCGAGGCGATAGACGGTGAAGTGTTTTGAGGCGTTCAGCGTGACCCACTGCATTAATAAAGTCTTTATCACGATCGACTTTAAGATGTAAATCAAGTTCTTCTATATTCAACATTCGACGTAGAAATTGGTCAATTAATTCATCATAAACATACGTACGCATATCACAATATTAAGAAAAACGTCTTAGATTAGGTAATTTTTTCTAAAAGAGAGAATTATTTTTACTAAATTTGATATTAATCAAAAATAATCTACCTCATTATTGATTGGTAACGTACTAGAGAAAATGCGATATATATTAATATGCAGCTGATTGAGGCGTCCATCAAGCAAAATATAGCAAATCAATGAAGTAGTTTATGCAAGCATGAAATTCTAACAGAGTTGGAGATGATATGTCAAATGATAATCTTTGATACCATATTGAAGGCGAACTAAAATTAAAATATTGTAAATTGATGAAAATAGTAAGGATCCGTGTGAAAATAATTCGATTGGCATCTGTTGTTGAAATTTGTTTATTATTTCAATTAATATTGATAACAAGTGATGATATTTGATTTTTGATTACGTGAGTAAATGCAATATCGTCGGAAGAAAAATAAAAAATGTCTTGAGAAACATACTAATTACTTTTGATGTGGGTGTAGGGTGTGGATTGTTGATGTCGATTTAAAGAAGACACCCATCCACACCCCACATCCACGCCCATACCCTTACCATCATCTTCAACCTTAGCGCCATATTCACTTTTACACTCACACTCATCCTCACCCACATCCTTCCAATAGACTTTTTGAGGGGTACCCATGATTCTCTATATGTCTTGCGCTATTTGGCAAACTCCAATTCTTTTTTGTGGCATAACTGGGAAGGCGAATATATTATTACAATATGTGAATCCACTACTTACACATTGTATGTAAGCAATCATTAGAGAACAACAAATGGAAACTCGATGGCTAACTTGAAAATATCACTATTCGATAGAAAATTAAATTCTGCATTCAGCACAACTGACTAGTAGACCATTACAGACTCAAAAACGAATGTCAGCACGTAATACGCGAATCTTTTGCTAACTCTCTTTATGTCGGATTAAGTATTGTTAATTAAAAAGATGAACGAAATTTGAATATCTTAGTTGATATAAAATTTGTGCTTTCGAGAAGAAAGTAGTAAATGTACAGACGGTTCATGATCATCTAGTTGTCATTCAGCGTTTTATCACCTTTATTTAACTTGAACTGTTATACTTACAATTAATGTAGAGATTATTTTTAAAAATAGAAATATTAATCAAATCGAATTTCTCCAGTATTCAATATGGTTTTTACCATAAGATCTTAACATTTCCATGCACTTATTAATTCATTTCTATCAAAAATGATTTTTCAACATTTTACGGTAGATTGTTTAAATTCACAGTGTTTTTCTTAAAATTGTTTCAAGATATTAAATACAGTTAGTCAACTACAACTTCATATTGTTTCTTATTCGTTTTGAAAAACATAAAAAATTCGAAATATATTAATGTTCAGTATCTATTGAAAGCCCGAATTTGTACTATCTTGACTCATAGTTTTAGATTACAATAAAAGAGAACGTTAACAAATTACAGTTGTTCTACACCAAAATCTAATTTACACAGTCAGCAGTCTAATGCAGCTCTTTGAACATTGTCTAAAAAATTTAAAAAAGAATCTCAAGAAAACTTCATATCCTTTTTTACAAAAGCTGAATGATTCTGTTAAGCCAAACTATTGATTATTAGACTGTCTCTACATGAATTCGCAAGAAAAAATTTTATAGAAAAGTACCATTCTGTCTTAATCAAATTTAATACAACAGTTTATTTATTGAGTGAAGCCAAAAACTATTATGTCAATTAATTGAATTATGTAGCAAATACACAAAACAATAACAAAAATTCATACAGTTTTCAACTGAAGTGATAAAGTTCTCCATCAGTAATAAAATGTTAAAATTGACTTCTAACAAGTAGTCTATAATAAACGAATCAAAACCTTTTTCTTCTTTTTCGAGTACTTTCCAATGTACTAAAGACTTTGTTTTAGGCTCATTCGATAGAGAATTTCCTACTCTGAAAAACTATTATCTTTGTGTATCAGATAACTTCAGTTGTCATCGCAAAATTTTAAAAAGGAACACTTACCCAATCGTCTAGCTGCGATGGTCAGCAAACAAAAAAAAAAAGGATGATAAATATTTCATAAAAATTTCTCTGAAATTTCCAATATGCTGCAAAGTTTCCCCAAAGCGTTCTTTATCTTTTGATGTGTCTGAGCATTTTAGAAGAAATATACACGAAAAAAATTTTTAAAATAAAAAATATGAAAAAGCCGGGAAATGCCTTTTCTGGCAGAATTACATCCTCGATTCTTTTTAATTTTACATAATCTAATGTTTCCACTCTTTAATTTAACAGTCATATTAGTCTGTTCAGAACTAGATCTCATACTCGGTGACATGCGAACAAACTTGTTGTAGATCAAGTTTCGCTTTGAATAGCATGGTGTTCCAGAATGCGTCTCAAAATCCCACTGTTGCCCATTTCAGAGTTGAATAGACGTGGGCATTATTCGAATAACTTTTTGTTTGGTTAACGCTATCGAGCTCAAGATTTCGACATTGTAAAGAGAGAGCTCTGAGACATCTATCTGTTGAATAATATATAGATAAACGCCTCTGAGCTCGCTCTTCACAATGCTGAAACTCCGAATTCGATAACATTAGCTGATCAAAAGTTATTTAAAAAATGTCCGCCTCCATTTACTTCTGAAATGGATAATAGACGTTGCTTCAAAGCCCTTTTTATTCTGAACAACAGCAGTAGAAACTTTGCACAAGTCGTGACAGCTGAGAGTAAAAAACTTTTTATTCATTGATACCAAATAACTTACTTTTAACGTCAACTCTAGTGAGCAAAGACTCACAAATCGATAGGTACCTACAGAAAATTGGAAACTGCTGTTACATGTTTCAATAGGTGCTCATCTTGTCAGCTTTGTACCAGCAAAAAAAAAGCTATTTAAAACAAAGATAGTAGATTAATAGAGCAGAAGATTGTATATCGAAGAAGTCTAATACGAAGTTATTAATACGTTGAGAAGTACTCTCCGAAGAGGAAAACATTTTGACCCATTTATTATAGATCATTCGTTAGAAATAATTCTGCTTCCATCTTCTTAAACGTGTTACGTCATCAAATAATTCTCGGAAAAAAATATTTTGCTTGAGCACGGTATCTCTTTCGATACAAGCCACATTCATCTTGCAATATTGACTTACTGATAAACATGTGATAAGAGAACTTTGTATTCTAAGATAAACAATAAAAATGTGAGACGACAAATAAAGTAACTATTATATTTTTTGTTTTGATATAAAGCGAACAGTTATTTCGACTTTCCAGTTCATTTTTTTTTTCAAACAAGTCTTTTATAGATATATCAACATTTCTACTTTTGCGTGTAACACCGACGTTCACATCATTACAATAAAATTTCAATTCATTTGAGATGTCTGGTGAATCAACAGTTGTAAGCATCGAAAAACAGCAGACTGTTCCCAGAAACGATGATGAAAATAAAGAAAGTACAACACTTATTTGGTTTGATCCAAAGATTGGATCACGTGAAGATACCGAACGAACAAAACAACAACTTCGTCTTATTAATGATTATGTCACTTTTTCTACTGATCTTGACCAATGTATTAGATTTATTCAATCAATTCATAAAGAAAAAATCTTTTTAATTACATCAGGATCAAAAACATCACAAATCTTACCTCGAATCTCTTCCTTAAATCAAATTGATTCAGTATTTATCTTTTGTGCGAAAAAAACTCGATATGAGTATTTATTAAATGAATATTCAAATATCATCGGAATTTATATTAATCTTCAGGATTTATGTAAAGCAGTTAAAGAACAAATTGATTTTTTTTATAAACAAATACAAACATTTTCTTTTTTTGATCAACATGAAAAATCCATTAAAGATCTATCCAAAGAATCAGCAGAATTTCTTTGGTTTCAGTTATTCAATTATGTTATTGCTCGTCTTCCACGAGATCAACAAGCTAAACAACAAATGATTCAAATATGTAGACAATATTATCGTGGTAACACAACAGAAACAAAATTAATTAATGACTTTGAACAAAACTATCGATCAGAAGATGCAATTCATTGGTATTCAAAACAATCATTTCTTTATAAATTAATTAATAAAGCATTACGAACAGAAGATATCGATTTATTGCATGCATTTCGATTTTTTATTGGTGATCTTTCAGAAAATCTTCAACGTGAACATAAAAGGATTCTTTCATCAGAAGAAAAGATTATAAATGTTTATAGAGGAATTAAACTTCATAAAGAAGAATTTAATAAACTAAAAGAAAGTCAAGGAAAACTTATTTCAACAAATGGATATTTATCAACGAGCCGACGAGAATTATCAGCATTAAGTTTTGCATCAAAACCAACAAAAAGAGTTGATGTCATTCCTGTTCTTTTCCATATTCAATGTGATATTACCAAAGTTGATCAAAATATAATTTTCGCTGATATTGATCAATACAGTGAATATCCAGGTGAAAAAGAAGTATTATTTAATTTAAATGCCTGTTTTGAAATTGAATCCATTGAAGAAAAGGAATCATTACAAATAATTAAAATGAATCTGTCCAGTAAAGGACAAAAAATTACTAAAGATTTTATTGAATCAGCACATAAAGAAGCAGAAGAATTAAGTGTTTCGATTGTTTTTGGAAGATTATTGTGTGATTTAGGTGAATATAATAAATCACAAAACTATTTTCAACAATTATTGAATAATTCAAATAATGAAGATCGTGCTTGGATTGAATTTAATATTGGTCGAGCTCTTGATTTAAAAGGTGAATGGAACCAAGCTCGAGAATATTTTGATCGTGCATATGACCGAATGATGAAAAGTAAACCGCCACGAATAAAAGATTCTGCTCATGTTCTCAACAACATTGGTGTCGTTCTCTATCGACAAGGAAAATATGAACTAGCTCTCGATTATCATCAACGAGCATTGAAAATTCATGAGAACTTCTGTTCATCTGGTCATATTGATATTGCTGCAAGTTTAGTAAGCATTGGCAACATTTTCTTCAACCAAGGAAAATACGATAAAGCTCTTGATTATTATCAACAAGCACTAAAAATTCAAGAGAAATCTAATTCATCTGGTGATATCCGTATTGCCCCAATCCTTCACAACATTGGTGCTATTTTCGAGAAGCAAGAAAAGTACGATGAAGCTCTCAACTTTAATCACCAAGCATTGAAGATTCGAGAGAAAATTTATTCATCGGGTAATGTCGATATTGCTACAAGTCTGAACAACATTGGTAACATTCTCTTGAATCAAGGAAAGTACGACGAAGCTCTTCACTACCATCAACAAGCATTGAAAATGAGAGAAAAATTTTATCCATCTGGTCATGTCGATATTGCTACAAGCCTCAACAACATTGGTGTTGTTCTACATCAGCAAAGAAAATATGATGATGCTCTTGATTATTATCAACAAGCGTTGAAAACACGAGAGGCATTTTATCCATTTGGTCATATCGATATTGCTACAAGCTTCAACAACATTGGTGTGATTCTCGATAATCAAGGAAAATACGATGCTGCTCTTGATTATCATCAACGAGCATTGAAAATTCGAGAGAAATTTTATCCATATGGTCATGTCGATATTGCTCAAAGCCTCAACAACATCGGTCTTATTCTCTATCGTCAAAAAAAATGCGTGGAAGCTCTTGATTCTCATCACCGGGCATTGAAAATTCGAAAGGCATTTTATCCATCCGGTCATATTGATATTGCTACAAGCCTCAACAATATCGGTCGTATTCTCCATCATCAAGGAAAATACGAGGAAGCTCTCGATTATCATCAACAAGCATTGAAAATTCTAGAGAAATTTTATCCGTCTGGTCATGTCGATGTTGCGTCTAGTTTGAATAGTATAGGAGTTTGTTATGAAAATCAGAACAAGCAAAAGATGGCATTGGACTATTATCAGCGTGCACTGGCTATTTATGAGAAGTTCCTTCCTGTTGACCATCCAAATCGACAGAGAACTGAAAAAAATATTCGTCAACTTAATGGAAAAAACTAAACTCATTAAATTAAACAGTAAAGAGTAAAATTTCAAAAACGATGCAAAGATTTTGTTTCTGTGTTCGAACGTTGGTCTGTAATTATCTATGTTAAATATTTATCATTTTATAGTTTTATCCCGTTATAAAGTTTTACATTGAATTTCATTCAGTGTATGTTGAGGCAGATTTACAGATAACTTTATATAATGTTAAGGGTTTATATTTTGTGTATAAATTGCAGCTTACCATTCTTTTATCTTTTTTATGAAATAATTTTATTCGTAAAATTTTTTTTCTTTTACTTAGGAATAAATATTGGAAAACAAAATGGATATCTATTTTTTGTTTCATGTAATCAATAAAGTTCGTTGAAAAAAACAAGAATTTTTGTATTCCAAATGTAAAAGATTTCTCTATCGAGTTCATTATAAAAAGAAATTTTTCAAAAATTTAAAGTATCAATTAAAATTCGTTGTAAAAATGTGGGTAAGGTTTTTAGAATTACAATGGATTTCTATGAAATAATTTGAATACGAAATTCATTGTTAATTGTTTATAAAAAGAAGCAATCGGCTAGAAAAAATGTAATTTATTTGAAGAATTCTGTTAATTCACTGTTAATCGAATGGTTATTTTAGCGAAATACAAAATTGAAAGTTAATTTGTTCTTGGATTGATTAATAAATGAGTTTTAAAGGTTTTTTTATAATTCATCATTTTTGATAAACGTTCATGAAATGCAGAATAATCTTTTTTTTTCTCTAAATGTTCTATTTCAGTATTTAATAAATGTTTTAATTCTGTTAGCTACGTTATTAGTGAGTTCACAGAAAATTTGATGAAAATTTCATTACAGTAATTCGCTGTTGAGGGTCAAGAAGGTTTTTCATCGTTGACCTTAGAAATTTTTATGAAAAACTTGTATGAAACAGATTCTTCTATTAAAACAAAATAAAATGAAAAGAATTTGTGGATAAAAAAAATCGTAGAAAATTCTCGAAGAAATATCATGATTAATCAAACAGGAGAGTTTTCTTATTTTTGTAAAATATACATTAACATTAGTATTTTTTTGAGATTTCAAAAATTGTTATTGAACGTAATCAATTTATTTTAGTTTTTTTGAATTTGAAAAAAATCAATCGTTTTATGAAGATAATGAAAAAACAATCCTTAAAGTTTTCGATTTGTTTTATGCAAATAAGCAATAAACTTTTTAACGAAAACTAAAGTGATTCATTATTTCATGTAAAACAAAATAAAATAAACAATATTCTTTGATAAATTAATATTGAAGTAGTAGGAATAAACGACAATTTAGGAATATTTTTCATGTCAAACTTTGTTCTTATTGAATATTTCAATAGTTTAAAAGTCATTTTCTTTTCTTTAATTTATTTTGTCATAAATGAGCCGTTCTTGGGAGGGAAATATTTATTCAAAAAAAATTAAATTTTTCTTTTATTGAAAATGCTAAGAATTTATACAACAAATATTCTATATCTTTGACGCTTTTCTAGATTGAACACCTTGAAAAACTAATTCATTTTCTTTTTAGTTTAAGAAAAATTTTATTTTATTCATCCGTTCTTTCTAAATAGGTGACATTTTATGAGTTTTCGAGTAAAAAGCTACCTAAACTCATATGAATCAAGATCACAGCTGATAGTATGCGCTTCTGATAACCACTATTTTACAATGTTCAGGAGTCATTTTTCTGCATAAGCATTAGTTGTGCAGAGCTACAAAAGTGCAAACCTAGGAGTATTCAAAAATACTTCGTTCAATATTTTCTAAAAGGCACATTGATGGAATACCAGGATAGATGCATGACGGACAGTATAGTGACCCTATCATCTCCGTCATTTTTGCATTATCATAAAGTCAGTTTCTCTGTAAAAGTAGGACCAATCAAGAGCTATCTCATTTATGGTAACTTTTGAAAATGTGGTTTCTTCTTCTTACTTAAGGACATTCTCCGTTGGGATATGCACATGATGCTCCGAAAGTCATGATGACTTAATAAATAGCTATAACTCTGCTACCGATCAACCTTAATCAAAAAGTTTTTCTGTTGTAAATAGCAGAATAGTAAGTTATTAATGCCAAAACCAACATGCACTGTGTTTTTTCCATATCTACTCGCATTTATAATATTCTTATGACCTTTAGATCATTGAAAATTTTCACTGTAACTATATTACAACTAGTTTTGATATATTCTTACAATCAGAAAACAAGAGAGCCCACTGTAATGTTACAAAGTGTTATAGAAAACTTGTTGCGAGGAAATGCGCCTACGATTAGATCGTTTTAAAATATGCCAAGCAAATTATTAGAAAGCAATAATCAAAGATTTGCATGATGTGAAGTTCATAATAACGTTAGAAATTCGATGCATATTCTTATTGGCACTCAAAAAAGAAATCTAATTAATGCAATGCGAAGCAAAGCTTTTATTTGAATTCTAGCTGAGTGTTACCTTCTTTACACTGTGTATGAATATGATCGTTCGAATAAAAATTTAATATTCTGCTATTTACAACAGAAAAAAACTCTTTGATAAGGCTTCATTAGTAGCAGCGTTATAAATATTAATTAAGTGATCATGACTTTCCGAACATTCTGTACATATTTCCAACATAGAAGACATCTAAACAAGGATAAGAAACAACATTTTCAAAATTTACTTTGAATACGATAGCTCTTAACTGCTCCTGCTTTTGCAGGGAAGCTGACTCCATGATAATGCAAATTAATGACGATCATAGAGTTACAACGATGCCCACTATACACCTATTATGATGTCCTATTGATACGTCTTTTAGAAAATATTGAGTGAAACATTTTTAATTGCTTCTATATTTGCATTTTTGTAGCTTTGGACAACTTATACTTGTGCAAAAAGATGGCTTTGAGATATTGTAAAATAATGCTCATCTGAGGCGCACAATAACAACTGTAATGACGAATTATGTCAATTTAGAAAGTTCTTTATTCTAAAACACTTACGAAATGTAGAGTATAACAAAGTGTGTCATACACAAGTTTGTTGAAAACCTGATGCTCTATCGATTGATGCATGATACTTTATTTGATTGTTCAAATTGTTATTTAACTAGTCAATAAAGCATGGCTAAAGATTGAGGTAAGAAACTTTTTTGATCCTCTATTTTGTTTGTCTTTGAAGTACTGGTGAAACTCGTTTTTTTTTTTTAGGAAGGAAAAATATACCGATGAAGAGAGAACGTAGAATTCTATGAATAGATGCATAATAGAAACTAACTACTCTTAAATAAGACAGATTTAGTTACCACATCACTCATTTTCATTCTGAAAAAATCAAACTAATCATCATGTTTGATCTTTTCTTTCATAAATCAATTGTTTATAATTTCTTTTGAAATGTTATTTCATTATGTTTTAATTAATATTAAACAAAAAGCAAAAGTGACAATTTTGATAATAATTTTATTAAATATTTACTTTTTAACTTTGAAAAAACAGATCAATAAACTGAAATGGAAACCAAAACAAAAATAATCTTCTTCCATAGATAAAATATTTTAATGAAATTAATGAATGAGTTTTATAGAAATAATGAACAACTTAACATTCTTTTTCTTTTGCTTTTTAAGGGTGTAGCTCATTCTTGGAACTCGTCGAATTTTTTTTCGAATGCACTAGGCCAGCCGATTGAGATTATTGACTTAACTGGTAAAAGCGTAATCCATTGAATATATCCAATAAGCAATCAGTTCTCTCGAAACACAGTTTATTATTTCACTTCTACGAAGACATAATATAAAATTAACAAAGATTTCTTTCAGTATGTTTCTTCTAATAACTCACAGCAACAAACAGCTTTACTATGTCGTGGCTGACTTTTTTCAATAATGATATGATTTCTTTTCAATTGGTAAATTTGATCGGTTCTTATTTGAAATTATTAATTAATACAGCTGAAAGATATTTCAATTAGTAAAAGAATACTATTACCAATAAAAAGATAGTACATTTTTATATGAGACTTCCTATTTTAAAGTTTCTTAATATCTGAATATTTTCACAAATATTTTGCAAGATATTGACAACAGAACGAAATTTTCCTGATATTTTGTAATAAAAGCATGAATTGAAAACTACTAATTAGCTATTGAGATTTTATGAGAGTCAGTTAATATTAGTTCAGAAAAGTGCGCTCGAAATTTCGAGATTAATTAACTTCTAATATCTCGCTAAATTTTCGTAAGCATAAGGAATTCATTCAGCATGATCCGAGGTTCTCATTGTACGATGAGAAAGTGTTAACTCAATATTTAGAGCTAGAATTTTAACAACGACTGGAAATTTATCAGTTTGAAACTTTCAGGCTTATATCTCTTGACCATTAAAATCATATAAGTTGTTAAAAACTGGCCAGTTTTAAGCGTTCAATCGAACTGGACATTGAAGTGCCAGATCGGTCGGTCCAATTATAAGTATAATATAGGTGTGGGCGCGACTTGAAATTCACTTCTCGCTACAGCTATAGTCACACTTATGCTTGAATACCCATAGAAAAGATTGTACGATATTTCTCGATGTAAGATACGACTGTAGTCGTTTATAATTTGTAAGTAAGCACAGCATGATGATGTCAATGTACTTTGAAATATTATGGTTGATCTGTTACCTAAATTTCAATAAATTCTTGAGTTCTTAATATTGTTTAAGTTGTTGAAATCGCTTCAATTTCGAGAGTTTCATGAGTTCAGAAGTCATGAAACCCAGAGACGTCTCAATCTTAAGATACATATATATATATATATATTCTATTAAGGATCGATTTTTATTATTCGTTCAAAACAAGCAACAAAAAATCCATTTGTTAATGTATCATCTGTTGAAGCACGTAAACATGCTCGTGTCCTTTCTGTTTGTCCACGACTTGGCCATTGAGGTAGAAAATCAACAAGCTAAAATAGAAGAATGTATTATAAAATTTAAACGAAAAAAACTTTATTTATTTAACCTGAAATGTGTCACTAAATTGATCAAGAATTGTTTCAACAACTTGTTCATTTTCTTGTTGATGTATCGAACATGTACTATATGTAACACGTTTTACTTTTGGAAATTTTGTTAATACATAAGTAATCATACGTATTTGTAATGTAGCAAGACGTTCTAAACGTTGTTCATCAATAATTTCTGTATCATCATTTCGATTACGAATACCCGAACCAGAACAAGATGGATCAAGTAAAACATAATCTATTTCATTAAATGGTATTGTAACATTTAAAAAATCACCATTTAATGTATGTGCACAAGTAACACCAGCTGATTTCAAATTAATGTTAAGTTCTTTAAAACGACGTTTATTCATTTCAATTGCATAAAGAATACTTTAAAAATCAAAATAAACAATTAGCATAAAAAAAATTGATTCAAACAGAATACAAACCCATTATTTTTTAGATAATTAGCTAAACAAATTGTTTTATTACCCGGTGCAGCACAGGCATCAAGAACAGTACTACCCGGAGGTGGAGATAATGCCAAACATGGTAAACAACTAGCCTGAAACAAATACAGAAAAACAGAAGATTAACTCTATGAAATAAAAGAATCTTACACCTTATCCATAAGTAAAATATGTCGTTTCAAATAAATATCATAATCAAAAAATTTTGTACCAGAAGGAAAGACAAGAACATGTTCAATATCTGGATCAATAAAGTATTTCGTTTTTGATAAGCGTTTGACACCTTTACGAAAATTCGTCCTAAAATAACACAAAAAAAAAAAAAATTTAAGAATATTTGTAATTAAACTAAATTTGCATTTCAATCTCAATCATAAAATCAAATCCTTGTCATAATCTGTTTGTCACTTATTCGACTGTTCTGGTAAAAGTTCTGCAATTTTCGTAATTCAAAGTGCTGAATCTTGGGATAAAAAATAATTCATTTTCCATCTGAATTGATCAACTAAGTTATATCAAAGATATCCTCTAGAACTTGTTTAGCTATTTCAAGTCTGCTATCAGCGTGCATCGTTAGCATATTAGTTTAAATTCATTTTTTATAATAAGTGAGTCTGACAATAGACCCTAAATACTTCATCATTATCAGTGACATATGATGAAGTATTTGAACTTTCTTGTCAAACATAGCTACATAAAATGAATTCAAACTGATACGTTCGTCAATAGAGATATGAGGGATTATGTTTTTCTGATTCCAGTCTAGAAAACTATTAAATCTAAAAAGAAGTCGTCGATACTGGATTCTGGATTTATTTAGTCGACAATTAACGGTTTTTTTGGATCATCTCTTTTCAATTATGTTTCTGATTGATATGATTTATAAGATAATTCTCTTCAAAACATAGAATATTTAACTATAATATTCAATTTTAGTTGGGACAACTTTTTTTTGATTTTTTGCTAATCAGAACACACGTTGACAGTAGACGTGAAATAGCTACAAATTTTAAAGGATAACTTTGACATACCCTTGAAGTGTGGTTAAAATACGGAATTCTCGCATTTTTCTCCTTGCAAATTCAACAACTTTGGTTGAACGTTGAGTTTTCTGCAACATTAACATGCATAACTAAACATTGCTCAAGTGATCAAAATTAGAAAATATACAGTCCATTGCCACTACTGACAAGAGAACCTCTTCAAATGTCTTCTTCAGAGTTTAATGCTTTTTTTTTGCATATGGATAATACATAGTGTTCTAATAAAAATTCTACAAAGATTTAGGTTTGCCTACGCTATTGAGTTTTTTTTTTCAAAAACTTCAAGTTTTCGGCTAAGTCATATTTATTAATTTTGATCTAAAACTTTGCGCATATAGACAAACTCAACTAGACTAGATTCCATTAAAAAAAACTCACAAGTTATGAATTCAGTCTCTAATCCAAGCTCTTCTAGAAAAAGATTCGATAAGTTGCTTATTCAAATTCAAAATTCGTTTTTTTGGATTTCTCTTAAAACACTGCATAGTATCTTAAAGAAAAAAAAAATCATTGACATTGAAAGGTGACATCTGAAAAGATTCTCTCGTTAGTCGGAAACATAAATTTTCTCATTATATTTATACTAAAGATATATGCAAATTATAACATGTAAACAAAATTTGTCTATGATTTGTTAATTGCTATTTTATATCATCATCATATAGCTGTCAGATAATGTTCTCATGGTTTAATTTCTTTTCATAATATAAATTAAAATAAAATCGATTGCATAAAAATATTTCTTCTAACACTGATTTAACGTGACAAACAGTTCAATCAGTCATAGTTAAATAGATGTTTTTTTTTTTTTGTCTTCGAAGAAAAAAAAAATAAAGCACTTCTCTCATCATCAATTCGTTTGATGCAATTTACAGCGGAACATACGAACAATCATGCCGAACATAAGCTGTTAATTATGCATTTAATATCACAGGATGAAAGGCTAATTTTTTCTTCTAACAAAATAAACAAACAAAACACATTGAAATTTGCACAGTAACACTTGCACTTCACACTTTATCGATGAATAAATGATACCTACTTATCAATTTTTTTTTTTCATTCTTCTTTCTCTATTTTGATTAAAATAACGTTAATCTTATATTGATGATTGATCTCTAATTTCTAACAGTTTAAATATGCGGCACCCTTGAAATGGAGATGGTGTGAATATGAAAACAAACATCAGTCAATCAACTGTTCATTCTTCTTTATCCAATAGAATATTTCCACCAATAAGAACAAATTTCCTTTTCTCTTTCTTCTCATATATCTTATTTAAAAAAAAAAATAGGACACATAACTTCACTTCTTCATTTCTCACATCATCATGTCAAAGAATTTTTCTATCGATGCATTACTTAATAATAATAATAATAATCATGAAAATAAATCGTCACCAACATTTTATATAAATCCATTATTTCAAACATTTTTAAATCATTTACAACAAGAACAAACGAAATCAAGTAAATTTTGAATCATTAGTTTATTTCATAACTTTTAGTTTTTCTATTTCTGTTTAGTTAATCAACTTTCACATAGTTTAACAACAAGTGATAGTGATGAAGATGATAATTCATCGATATCATCCATTAATAAAACAACAAATACATCATCATCAACTCGTCGTAAACGAACAGCTTTTTCAAATGAACAATTAATTGAATTAGAAGCTGAATTTCAACAAAAAAAATATCTATCACTTGGTGAACGTTCAGAAATTGCTAGATCATTACATTTATCAGAAATTCAAGTTAAAATATGGTGGCAAAATCGTCGTGCCAAATGGAAACGTATTAAAGCTGGACAATTAAGACAATTTTCTACACATTGTGAAACAAATAAAGTTTTATGTCCTATACCAGTACATGTTAAAAAACATTTTACATCTTAATTGACTTATTTGTATAAAACAAAAAAATAATAATAATAATAAATTACAAGTATAAATAACAAGCGACAAATGAATTGATTGATCATCAAAGATAGACAATGTAATTCATTATATGATCACTTTGATAGAATCTCTTTAATCATTCAACTAATTCAAGGGAGGTAGAAAAGATTAAAATGTTATTCTTGATGATTGATAAACAAGTGTTAAGTAATAACTGTTTTACAAAGACGAAATTTGAAATACATTGTATCACTTTAGAAATATGATGTTTTGATTATAAAGTTTGGAACTCTACATCTGTAACTTGAACTAGTAAAATTAGAGTTTTTAATCTCTTAGGTTCTGAAAACGTTAGACAGTCAGATTATGCGAATACATCGTACAAAAAAATCGGTTTGTATAACTGTTGGTCTTGTTTCTCAGTACTTTTTCACCTAGTTTTTCGAAGAATTTATTATAACTTGTCAAGTTCTATCTGACCTGGAATTCAAGTTGAATGAATTCTTGTTCAGAAGATACACATGGGATTAATAATCTTCTTTAAATCTTGATCGATGTGTAATCCATAAGAATATCTTTAAATATCTCAATTCGATCTTTTTGTTTCGTTCTCGGCAAATATTAATCTAGTTCTTTCAATAATTAACTGTCAGAATTGTATCGATTATTTTCAATATTTGTATCAAAACAAAGTGAAATAATCCCATTATCTCTTTCTCGCCG
>CAJNSZ010001259.1:19115-31272 GCA_905329745.1 Rotaria sp. Silwood2 | reverse complement strand
AACAAGCAACTGTTTCTCAGTCGCCAACATATACAAACCGCCCTTGGACGAAGTGAGAAAGCGCGCATAGTGTCACGAAAGGAAGCTTATGTGATCACATGATCATTGAATCGAACATGCCATAGCAATGAGCAATGTGAAGAATATGAATAACTTTTCTTCTTTCACTGCAATATCACTGATACCGAATGTACGGCAATGCTGTTAGCTATGAAAAGACTAGAACAAACCACATATTTGATTTGCAACATCTGTTCAAACTCAATGATATCTGAAACTTGCCTCACAGAGACTAGAGATGTTTTTTTACGTCTGGCTATTAACCAGAATAAAAAATGAATGTGATAATGGTGTGGACCTGAAAGCAGAATGTATGGATTTTCATGACACGATTATTTCATATCATATGATGAACTTGCCTACATTACTCTGCGATAAGGGTTGCACTCGATTGACCAACAAGTAAAAATCTACTAGAGAACTAAACAAAAATTGACAATCATGATGCAACTCTAGTTGAAGTGAGTAGTGTTGGTAACTGTATGTTTCGCACTTTTCATACATTTTATTCAACATTGTCTATCGATGAAACTCATTGTCTTTATTTGCACTAACTGTGTACATACAAATAGTATTATAATGCAATGGGGACGGCGAATGCACGGAAAATTATGCGACACGAATTTAGAGCAGCAGTCAGCATATTGCCATTCTCACAATGACGACTTTGGCACGTATTCTTCATCATGCGATTGTATCGATGTACCAACAAATGAATTAGATTAAACTCTGTTGTAATGTGTTGAATGGAACTTTTCCCCATGAGAGTAGCTAAATTCTATTTTGTGAACTCAGATACGTAAACTATAGTCAGTATCTGGCATGGATATTGACCAAGACTGACAGCACAATTATTTTTTATCGACTATAGCCACTATTGAACTGTCACATACTACTGCAACGACTACCTCTATCAATACATTCGATGATACAGCTCTGATACAAAGCATGCACGAGACATCAGCTTGCGTGCATCACATGTCATTGACAATTAGAAGTGCAGAAAAAAAGAAACTATTGTTGAGGAGAGAAATGATGAAAACGCCCCTTCCTTTGCCATATAGTTTCGAATCAAGTCGTTTTCTCGAACCTTCTCTTACTATTCAACAAGTATTGAATGTCATGAAAGAAAATGTAGTCAATTCGCACCACCAAAAATGATAATCTTTTCGTCAATCTTCATTGTGAAATTTATAGAAGAAAAGATGGTAATGAGGCGTACATTTGAAATAGTTCTTCCCAGATGAAACTTGTGGTCATTGACAATAACATTTATCAGGTAGTGCAATGTAATTTAGACGATCATGTTTGTTGCGATATGCACATCGGAAATCGATATATTTCACAGTCTGTCGAAGAAAGCTCAATCATAATATAAAAGCGACTCATATTTCTTCTCATCTGTGTTAATTCATTTCTATACTCGTAGGATATATGCATAAATAAAAAGGCGATCGTTCTTTAATACGAATAATTTGCTGTATGACTTATCATTGGAAATACTCGATTACCGAAAATCTACCGATATTTCTACAATATAATGAAATTGGAGAATCCTCAACAAAAAATCATATTCTAAAGTCACACATTAACTCTACGAAATATCAACGGCCACTTTCTCCAATATTGCTTTCAATTTTTGAGAAAATAGAACTATGTTTAATTGTATCGTGGATATTATTTAGAATTTCGTTCACATAATAAGTCATATCTACAAGAAACGAAGTCACTGACAACTTATATAAGCTATTTGGTCTGTGTAGAGTAAGTAGTCAATGCATTTTTAACAATGAATGGGAACAAAACTCAAGAATGAAATACTCGACGAATAAGTAATTTGCATATAGAAGAATATATTGCTGTCATGAGACGCTAGAGAAATGAAATGGAATCGCTGTGTGATTTGCCATAGCTAAGAGCGAAGCTTCGATTGATATCTGGTCTCAAGTTCAATTGCTTCAAGAGATTAAATGTTGACACCCGACTATCCCACATCAAATAGCTTCGTCAGTAGTGTGTAGGTAGAGATCTAGAAAAAATACAATAGAATAGTCCTCTTATCGATCAGATATCGATACAAATGTTAACCTTGGCAAATTTTTCGTAACACCTACTATCTTTCGAAACTGGATGTACATGTTCTACATCAACACATTCTATTTACAGACATCCTCATTTCGAGTCACCTGATTTCGCGAGCCTCTTATTATAAATTCAGAGCTTATTCCTCAATTAGACATTTTTTCTTTATAAGTAGCTTCTGCTTTAGTGATGCAAGAAAAAGTGGCAAAGTATCAATGCCAATGATTTCATAAAGAATCAAAATTATCATTTTTGAACGACTAATTCAACTAAATATAGCTATAATACTGGAAGAAAAATTTTTGATTTAAATTACTTTAAAGCCAATCAAAATCCTACAAGCCATCAAAAACCATTGAAAATCAACCAAAATTCTTCGAACTCTATGAGAAATCTAGAGTTATTTTCGCTGTTTGGTTTTACTGCAAATGATTTTGATTGACTCTCAGTAAATTTTCTATTCTAGATGATTCTAATATAACAGTTAGCTAGATGCGTAGCAACTACCTACATCTGATTTAAAAGTAATATTTAGATAGATAAAAAAAAGTGTTTGTCTCCAGCTTACCTGATTGCTGAGTTGTGGTCGCAGCTGTTGATGAGGTTGCCGTTCATGATGTTGATATTGTCCTTGGTGATGGTGATGTTACCGCGGTGACATTCCGACTTTTTGGTCTAACTATGACGAATTTTAATACAGGAATGAGTATAACTGCAAAAATTGCCACGATGATAAAGCAGATGCAAATGATTTTGAACAAACGATGATGCCACCATTTGCGTGATCCATTATTTCTATTGACTTGCTCGCTGAACATCAACTCGTTGCGAATATTGTTCTACAAGAAACTTAAACTGAAACAAGAACGAGGATGTGGATGAAGAGATCACGTACATCCACACTCACACTTAAAGTTTCGTCAATACAGAAAAGTTTGCTAAGAATGCTAGAGTGCATCAATAGAAGGGAAACAGAAATCTATAAAAATTCATGTGACTATACTAGTAAATGCAAGCAGCCTATGAACGAGGAAAAGATAGGAGTAAAACTATTTCACTAACAAATAAAATAACCGATAACACAGATTGGCATGCATGGGAAACGATTAGAAACAGTGAGATGTGTCCCGCTCTGATTTACGAATAAAGAAAAGAAACAACAAAGAGATTGCTGAACAGAAGTTAAATTTAAGACATTACTGTAGATTACTCAAAGAGAGAAAAATAATTGATAGGTATGAGTCAATTCTAATCCGCTGGTTTCAATTCGTCAAAAATCATTTCTACTAAGAAAATAGAGTAGATTAATGTGTGAGTTCTTCTTAGCTTTTTAACAACACTATCTTGTCTCTCCATCTTAATATCCTTTGTGGCTTATGTTTCATAGATTTTTTATCGTTCATGATGTGTAAAAGAAACAAGTTAGCATATGGTTCACGTTTCACCTATTTATCTTTCCCTTTTGTTTTTCTTACTGATATGATACTGTTTTTCCTCTTCCTTCCTGTTATCATTCTTTTGTAAACGTCAACAGATGTCACAGCATAAAGCTTTCTTCAAAAAAACGTCTTGTTATTTTTTATCTTTTCGTGTACAGATGCCTCTTAGGTATCATACTGTGAGTTTGTGAGCGATTCCATGATTAGTTTCGATCTTGCTCAAGGATCTTCATCAAATGGTTGATATAGATCTCAATCCTGATTAGCGAATTGTTGAGAATGGCTTCAGACAAGCTATTATAATACAAGTACAATTCAAATTTGTCTTTGTTTTATTTGCTTTTATTGTTTTAGTTCGTGAAGAATATATCTAAAATAGAAAAGAACATGAATTTATGCATATATAATTGGATAGCTTTTAAATGCTTATGATAACAAGTATATTTTAGATGAAACCTAAATGAAGATATGATGATTAAAGTAACAAACCAAAATAAAGTCTTCTTGCAAATGAATTTAGTAATTTTAAGTACTTCCAGATGTTGTCTGTGGTATTTGTTCAATATTATAACTATTTTGACAGATCATACTATCATGATAGGGTGATATAATGATTGAAAGAAAATCGTTAACTTACTTTCTTCGAGTAAATAGAAAAGTCTCATAACACTGAATATTCATTTTTAAGATTGTAAAAATATGTGACTTATTCTTTTAACCGTGAAACGATTTTAGTGGAAATTTTTTTTGTGTGATTTATCAAAAAAGACTAACGTTCATCACATGTCTATTTGATTATTGACTTCATGCAACCAACATTTTATCTTCTCTGAGACTAAGTTAATTATTATGTTTTCCCATTTAATATCGAGTAAAATAACAAAGAAACTAAGCAGTAAATCTAAAAACGTTTTCCTCCTTTGTTGTAATTTCCTTTTACACTGTATGACAATGATAAACCACCATCTGCTATTTGTGATCAGTTTACAAATTTTGCTTGAAAAATTTCAAATAATGATCAGGAATACACGAATGTTGAAAAGAAGAAAAAGACATTATCTACAAGTTTTATTAGTACAATCACTGCTGCGACAGTGTTCTCTAAGTATTCATCAGACACAGTCTCCCTAGGATTACGAAGTTTAACAAATAATGTAGTTCTGAATATATTAGAATTTCTTACATCGTCATAATGAGCAAATATTTCAGAACTAAAAAAAACTCCATTTTGATGAATCGATGTACTTTGTAAAGTTAAAACGTCCTTTTTTTGAAGTTTTTACAAAGAAGAATTTGTTTTCATTTTTTCCATCTGTTAATGATTTCTTTTCACATTCTCGTTCCTCATACTTTCTTTTTCATATTAATTGCAAATCAGTACTTTGATATATATGTCTCATGCAACTTTCCAAACAGACACGTTAACGGACAAAACGGTGTGTAAACATCTCAATATATGAACTGTTAAAAAACGTTTGATTAGTCGTCAAAAACGTGTTAAAACAGTTTAAGATCAATACATTTTTTAACGCGTTTTTATGCTTTTGATGAAAACACCTGGTAACAGTCAATAAACATTTTGTTTAAACGATGAACTGATAAATATATCGGATATCCCAAAAGTCCAAAATGAACAATTTTTTTCCGATAACTTCGCTATTGATTCACCTTTATCAACTGACTTTTTTCGTATGATAGGTAACATCATCACGTTTTTATTTCCACAGACAAACTATAAAAGACCTCTTTCAAGTAGTTACTTTCAACTAAAATAAAACAATTCAACATTTTCCTGGTTTCATTATAATATTTCGCAATATTAGTTTTTTAATTACTCCCATTTCTAGATATATTCTGATCTTTAAATTGTTCAAATCTTCAACAGCCGTTTTACAGAAATTAGTTTTCATGTGTTCTCATAAAAAGAAATCGAACAGTGTTAAGGCAAAATGGTAATTACTTTAAACAAAACTTTCATAAGTTGTTTCTAGAAATCAAGCCTTGATGGTGTCGCCTATCATACGAAAAAATCGTTTTTGGGTAAGAACTTTTGGAACGTCCTGTGAATGCTTCGTATCGATCGTTGAAAAACAAGAAAACTTATTATAAGTCTTCGGCTAAGATTGCTTTCTCAGATTATATAATTTTTTTCTACGCATTCTCTCGGAAATCGAAATATAACCTCATTCGTTCTATGTTTTTTTCATTTCAAATATTCTATTTTGTTCAAAAATACCACTATTTATTTCTTGTTTCTGCGATATTAGGTTGTTAAATCCTTAGATTTCATTTACAATACACGAACGCATTATAGTAAAGCAATGAATATTTTTTACTTGAGATATTTTATGACTATTCTATTTATATTGAGAAACTCAAGTTTCATATTCAAAATAATTTGCAAATTAGATTGTTGGATGAAAATATCTTTAAATATTAGGGTTAATACATGGATTGGGTAGAGAAAATGGGGAACTAGTAACGATTTAACAAGTTTATAACACTTAGAAAACTACAATCCGTTTATCTAAAACAAAGATATTCTATGGTAAACGAAAACTGTCCCCAGCTTCTAGTCAATTCTAGAAATGATATTGTCATGTTTGCATGAGTGTTTCTATCTGTTATTCTCTTGCGTAATACAGTTTTTTTAAATAGCTTATTCATCTATCGAAGATTTAAAATTATTTTTATTGTTAGTTAAAACTCTAACTGTCTCAAACAACTCATTCTATAAGCATATTCGTAATAAATTTTTTTCATTAGATGCTGTACCTGAAGAACAGTTATTGGAATCCTGCTAATAAAAGTCTTGACGAATGATTCTAACGTTTACATTTCGTCTATCTTATTTACAATAATCATCGTAACTTAATCGCTATCTGAACTTTTTAAAACAGCTCACTATTACTAAGAATATACTAAGTGCCCTATTCTTTCTCTTCATTTAAGAGATTTTCTTCAGAAAAGATGTTTGTCTGAGTTGAATGTGTTTATTCTCATGTACACCACAAAGGGCAACTACTCGTTACATGAGATGGAACACAAATGAACACATGAAAAGGAAAGAACGAACAAGTTATCGCAGGAGAGAGAAAATGATTTCTTCTTTTCTTGGTGAGATAGATGGAAATGCAAGACTAAATGAGCGAATAATTGTTGCGAATGTAGACGATTGATTTCTATCTGGTAAAGAGAAAAAGAGATAAGATAAGAAGTGGCTAATTATTGAAATTTGTTGAAACAACTAAACTCGAATTTATCTTTGTTTTTTTTACAATTATAAGGATTATGAAAATAAACTAAATCAATTTTCTTCGTTGAACACGTATGCTACTCGTACATATATTTCCACTTTTACAAGAGAGAAAAGGAAAAGATTTTCGATATCTTAACACATAGTGTTATTAATGATAGTGTCTGCTTACCATATAAAGATTTAAACGTCACTATTATCCGTTTGGTTGTTAATGTAGTACACAGTGTACAATCAAACTAGACTTGACTTTCTTAAATTTGCAGTAAAATAAATTGAATTTAGACAATATGATATTATAATATTCTGTGAACAATCCACCATATCAGTTTGTGAGAGAATGGCTGAAGCAAATAAAAGAAAAGCATGCTTTTTGATCTTATTACATAGTAGCAAAGGATGGTATTTGTTTTAACGATCTATCGTATTACTGATACATTGATGAGAAGATATATTCAGAATACATCTAAAATTATAATGGAGATTCAGTTACTTTAACCTCGACTATTAATAGTAGAAAGTGCTTTCTGTATTTACAATTCGTACACAGTTACAATAAATAATGCAGATAATCTCTTACTTTTCGTTCGTAACACATACACATTGTAATTGTCAGTTACCTATTACTACGTAATAAGCGGTCAATACCTACTCTTATTATTTTCTATTGATTACTATGTATTTTAATATGTTCAATCATATATAAGTACTGCAGACTGGTTAAACTAGCATTTTACTACTTGCTAGCAATTGGTGAGTAGTAATAAGGACCGGTGGCTAGCAACTTGTTAATATGTGATAGAGGTGCTTTCCACTGAGAACGTAACAATAATATAACTTTTCAAATTACACCTTATAGTTTACGAAGCACAGCTAAACAGAAAAACATCGTTTAAATGTATTTTTTTTTTGAGAAAGCACAATATTAAGCCATTTTCAACGATTTTTGGCCAGAATTTTGGAAGATAAACTGTTAAGAGGGATTTAACGTTTGTCGGGAATATTAATTATTCGGATTAGTTTGCATGTCTTTACCGAGAATGAATCCACATTATCAAGTTTATTCATTATAAAAGGTTTAAGAAAGACAAAGATGTCAAAGAGTTGACTGTATCGATATTGTTTACACAAATTTTTCTATGAAAGTGTGGACAGTTTGATTAATCAATGAGAATTTCTTTTAGTTTTGATGATAGTAATACTGAATTAATAAGGAACCGTTATCATTTCCATCATTTCACAGTTACTTGAAGAGTCAAAATGATTATCGATATAGTTGTTTTGCTGGTAACCTAAATGTAAAGTTGACGCTGGAGAATAGATTTATCATTGATCGTCGTCGATTGATCTTCTTTTGACTATTGTAATCGGTATTAGCGCAAGCATTGAAATGTGTAGTAAAATGTTTCAGTCAGTCTGGAACACCGTAAAGAATCGAATTGTCTGGCAAAGAATGATTGAGTATTGTTTGTTTGCAGTACTTAACTATTGAGTTCAAAATGAAATTGTTTTCTGAAAAATGACTAGTCAAACAAGATACGGAAAGAACTCGAAGAAAACTAAGATATCAAGTCAAAGCAAAAGTTATTTTCTGCAGAAAATGATTGTGCATGGATGTTGCCCAAACTGAAGAAAAAAAAGGACACTTATATAAAACTTATCTTCGTAGTCATTTTGTTTTTAATGTTTTTTCTTAATAAACATGATAAGTCTATCTGAATTTCAACAATTTGTTGATCATAGATACAAGACTTAGTGTCATACGTGATAGAGCATTGATAAAGTTCATTGTTTGATAAATGATCACAAATGGCCTATCTATTTGATTTGACATATTTCAAATTACGTATATTGATAGACGTAAGTACTAATGAAAAGTGAAATAAACAATAGGCAGTCTATGATTTTTGTTATGGATTAAAATAACAGAAGCCATACGTCAAAAAAGGGTGTGGGTGAAAAGGAGATCCAAACCGACACCCTCATATATGCCTCATTTCACAATTATCTTTCTTCATTGATGGCACTATTTTTCACTTTCTGTGTTTTTGTTTACTCTGACTCTCACTTCTTTCACATTCTCTCAATCTTGAATCTATTTCAAACTAGCGTGCATGCATGACAAAAAGTTAATCGGATCTTATATTCTTAACTGGGAGACATCACCAATAATGTTTTCTATACCTCAGTATTATTAACAATTTTTTTTGTATATGTAGTGCAATTTTTAGTTTCATTTCCAATGTTGTTTTCTTTTAATTTTTATTCTTGCTTTTCAAATTAAAACAAAAAAAGAATTTTGACTCGACTTTATCTCGAGCACTTAACAAAAGAAAAAGATAAAGTGTATCTTTCTAATTCATTCTTTTGATAAATAGAGACTGAAAAGTCAACCGATATTCCGCCTCAGAGAATGCAGAAGTTTTTACTCTCTTAAGAAAATAAAATAAGGAAAGATTAAGAGTAGCGATGTTAAAGGAAGTGAAAGAAAAAGTTGAAGATAAGCGGTTTAAAAATCATTGAAGGAAGATTAAGACTTTCCTTTTCTGTTTGAAAGTAAAATGAAGCTGAAAGTGTCATATTTGTTCATGCTCTTTTCGAAGATGTAATCAGAATATTTCTTTGATTTAGAATTGATTTGAGGTAGGCCAGATGTTTGACAGAGTCAAAAATTATGTTTGAACAGAATTTTTATATGATATATTTTTGCATTTTGACCATAACCTGCTCAACGCGAAACGTGAAAGATATTTGCACCAGTCAATTTTATAGTGTGAAGTTTTGCTCTACAAACTATGCTATCTATTTTGGATTTTCTATCTCGATTTAAATGCACAGAGTATGTAGTATTTTAATCAAAATATTTCCAAAACTTGAGTTTTTGACAAGATGTTATTTTGCATGCCAAGCAGTTCTCAGAAAAGTCCTTATGCCATTTTTTTCATTTGAGTTCAAGCCTATTTTAATACAGGTTTTATAGAGCATTGAGTGCTTTACAAATGGCTGGTTTAAGATTGCTTTAAAATACAACCTATCCAAGCAAAGACTAGTGAGCAAACATGTAGTAGATTATTAGCAATGCCATTATTGATCTTTACCAGACTGATTAATCCGATACTGAATCCAATCGAATCGCGTAAGATCCGATCAACCGATAAAATCTGATAGAATTTAGGGTGATCAAGTCACTAACAGATTCGACAACCGGATTCTGAGAAATATCCGACTATATTCAATTGTCAGAACTAATAGAAATTTCGGCAGTTGAATTTCAATATGATTCCTCTACGATTCTGCTAGTTTTTTTGAATTGACAATGAATCGTGTATGTTCTGACCAAACTCATCGTTTGAACTGTATCGATATTTAGCTGGAAAGAAGTTTAGATTCTGATTGTTGAAATTTGATGTATTTCTTTCGGGCTTTCGGTAAAACCCTAGAGTACGATTAGACATAGTTTCGTATTAAGATTCTGTAAATTTCTACTAAATTTGACAAGCTACAAATAAAGTCATTAATCTTCGAAATTTTGTATTTGTTGCTTCTACAATTCAAACAAACATTATATGATGAAAACACATTTTTTGTCAGCTATCCAATCCAAGTTACGATGTTCTTGTAAATGATCAATATGTGACATGAAGCTGACTAAACATGGAAAAGTTATTTAGGTAAGAATTGTATATATGATTATTAGAAATGTCATCTAACGCGTTAGGTTTTCTTTTTCATTGAGCTAAAAAATAAGTCCACTGATAAGAAAACAAAAATTGTAGAAAAGGCATTTGTAATTAGTTAAAATGACTGTATTTTCATTTCAAAATTTAATTTTTGGCTTTTTTTTGTCATAAAATTCTTGTTGAAGTCCATTCTAAGTGTTTTCTTAAAACCGTCCGAATCGATTATAACTGATTAGGACTTTACAATTGCCAGAAATAGATCAATCTCTTTTAAACGATTGCATATGGATAAACTTTGAAAACTCTGAAAATCAGACGAAATCTAAACTTTTATTGTGGCTTTATAAGTACATATTTCATTTAGATAGCAATAGTGCTGTTCTGATTGATTTTTATACTTGTTCAATGAAACATCATTTTGCATGCTGATATGAGTTAAATAAATTTTAATCGAATGCTATTGGTCACACTGAACTTGCCATTTTTATTTTGCGTTGTCTATTAATCTAGTTTGAGGTGACTAAAATTCGCGTCTAATATCATGCCTGTCTTCAGAGTGTTTTCTTTACACTGGAAAAAAATCGCAGAATAATCAACTCTTGCACTTTAAAAAAATTTTCATAATCTCTTGAAAGGTTCATGTCGATGTCATATACTCTTCAAGGGTTTAAAACAGTAATGGTATATGGTTCATATCATGAAAAACGTGGCAATTTTGGCGCTTTGCAAAAAATTCCGCGCAAGATCGTGATCAATCGCATTTCATGAAAAAATCAATGATTAAATCAAATTTGATCGTCATTATACTAAAAGAAACGTTTTTTTTTGAAAAACCAGTGATAAATCGTGTTTAATCATTGATTTTAGTAGCTGACTACAAATTATCTGTTAATTAGAGACTCTAGTCCAAACTTTGTTCTATCTAATTTACAATTATAATAGTAGATTTTTAAAGTAAAAGAAAGATTTAATTTCGGTATTAATGTCATTACTAGGACATGTGCGCGATTGGACAGTTTTGAAAAATAATAGAATTGAACTTCGCATTCACATTCATTTATTTCAAAAGATTTTTTGATAGTTTAGAGAATTTTAGATGCATTTTTAGATGAAGTAATTTTTCAAATAGAATTCTTCTATAGTATATTCAATTTTAGATGACCGATTTAATCCTAGATTAACATGAAGTTGAAAAGCCCAACTTATTTTTTTAAGACGACGTCTTCTATCTTAATACATTTAGTGTTGCTTTTTAATTACCTTGACTACTCTACTCTCTATTTTAGATATTTGATTTCTAAAAAGAAAATACTATGTGTCGAGTAAATTCTGAGAAAAACTTAATTCACAACATCAACTCTTACATATGAACGTGTTTTTTTTTACTTATTTTTTTTCGATCATGTTCTCATTTAGCTATGAGAAATTGCATACTATATCGGTATCGTTTATTTTTATTACATGTTTTATTCGTGTAGAATGATGCTAATAGTCAATTTTCCAATAAAAATATTCGTTATAGTAAATTAGTAATAGGAAATTCTTAGTATGACAATAATAATCGGGATTACATGAACGCAACCGCTTCTATCATCGATAGTACAACCACGGTTTATCAAAACAAATAGTCCGAATCATTG
>CAJNSZ010001259.1:0-19066 GCA_905329745.1 Rotaria sp. Silwood2 | reverse complement strand
AAATACCATCACATTTTCCTTAAATTTCACCAGTTAAAGTTACGAAAGCTTCAGCCATGACAGTACAATTTTAGTTATATAATAATTCTTTGTTCAACTCTTTCATTTTACTTGCATTAATAGCTAGTCATCCCTATCAATATTGGCTAAAATTCTACACTAGTAAGGTTATAAGAAAAAACAATGAACTAAATGGGATTAGAATCGTCATATACTGGAGACATCATCATTTTTTTATTTTTCACTTTCGACATTTTTCCACTTTAATATATACGTTTCGATATTTTTCCTTTCGATGTTTTTTCTTTGCTTTTTCTGTTTTCGACATTTTTCCAGCACACCAATAAGAACACATATTGTGTTCGTTTCTTTCTTTTCTCTGCACGAATCGAGAGAAAGAGAGGCCTACGGTATTAAGTCAATGAATATCAAATCCGGTATTTACTCTATATTCTTTTACAAAAAAAGAAAATTAACACGAGTTTTTATTTGTACTAGTTAATATAGACAATGTTTCTCGACCAATGTGGTTTTATTTTTATTCAAAAAAAGTGTTTATTTCGGAAATAATCAACTCAAGTTAATTAATTAATCAAAACACATTAATATTCAGTATTTGATATAAAATCGATGATTTATATTGATCTATTGATAGGCTATTTCAAGCAAAACTACATACTAATATGGATGGGGACATTTCGCACTAAGTCATTCCAAACTCCTGTCATATGTCAGGGTGTTCGGAAATGATTTTTGTTCTGAACAATTTTCAATATGAACACCCTATTTTTTTTTATCCTCCAATGATTTTTGTCCCTCCAAAGTCCAATACACCTAATTCCGAACATCCTGTCTTTTGTTACCTATGTTCGGAAATCATAACGAACCCCAACACCGGAAAATCGTGGGTGTGGGGTGTGGGTGTGGGTTAAGAGAACACCCGCACCCACCCTCGCTTTCGCCTTTGGAGTGCGTGCATTATGAAGGCCCTAATGAGTTATGAATACCCTAAGAAGACTTTGTGCTGCCAGCTTATCGTTGCCGCGATACTGCATTTTTACTGTATTTTTAAGTAAAAGGCTATGATCCTCCTCAGGAACTCAAGAAAAACTGAGTTTCCAATTTTGAGTTGAAGCTTTGTATGTAGACGGGCTTCAATGAGAGAAGTCTGCTATGAAAGTTTCAGATGTTTTAGTTGCTCCTAGTCTGAAATACGAACATCGGTATCTGCCGATATATATGAGTATGTAAAGCATGGTTTTGCCATAACTGTATCTTACGATAGGAGCAATCAAATGATATGAAACTTCCACAACAGACTATTCTCAGTGAGGCCCGTCTATATACAAAGCTTTAACTCGAAATTCGAAATTCAGTTTTCTTTGAGTTCTTGAGGGAGATCACACTCTTTTACTTAAAAATACGGTAAAAGCGCAGTATCGTGGCAACAATAAGCTAGCAGCGAGTTGAAATGTTCCCTCATTAGTCAACCGACACTTCTTTGTCCATTGATTGTTTTTTTTTATCAGTATTAGTAACTGCTGGAGCCAGATTAGTAATAATGCACTTTATTTAAAAAATATTTTTTTTTTGATGTTACGTAATATAAATTAGGTATGAAAAAGCTATTAGTTTAATTTCTATACGATTCAAGTATGAAACACGATGTACCTAGCAAAGCCAACCAAAATCCAAGTTCGGAGTATATCCTTCAGGGTCATTGATAGTTTATAGAAACTATCAATAATGCTCTATCTTGCTTGTATCTCTCAGGCCATGTAAGCTTTCTGATCGTGTTTGTAATAGTCGACATCGGTAATTAGGGTTCTGCATGTGATAGTTTGTGATTAGGGAAGAGAAGGATAGGGAATACAAATTTGCACTCTATGCACTTCAACATACCTTTCAGATCATGTTTCACAAAAGAGATGAAAAACGCAAAGGAAGAAAAGCCTAAAATATTAAGATTTTGAAATATTGTTCGCAACTGTTCGATTGACGTCAAATAAATTAATCCTATTCTTCATGCATGAATTTGAGTATGTACATCTCGAATGTTTTTTTCATGACGTTGCGTCAAATTTTGCATGTTTAGATTACAAGTTTGACGTTTGTTTGAAGAATCGATATTAGAACAGAGTAATCCTAACGTCGGCATGATCTCTTCTGCGATGAGTTCGTAATAATTTTGTAAAATTTGGTTGTGAGTTTTGAGTTTTTCTTCCATAACATGTTGATCGTTCTGTAATTTTGTAATCACTCTTAGATACGACATGTCAGTTGAAATTGATGAAGGTTTAATATCCAACTGAGAATCAGAATCCGAGACAATTTCGGAACTCGATATAGGATCATAATTGGTCTCCTCAAATTCTAAATCTGAGTCATATTTCGAGTCTGATAGAGATCCATTGTTCTTTTTAGTAACTTATTTGTAGTTAATGATATTTTTTTTGTAATTGGTTCACTTCACATTTTTGAACAATTACCATCAATGCAATCTATCAAAAAATTCAAATTGATGCATGTTTTTTTTAGACATCAAATATTTACTCGATCGAGTGCAAGTATAATGTATATTGATTTCTTTTAGCCCACGAGGACACGGATCTTCTTTTAAATGTTCGTTTGATACATGAAATGTATATTCTTTCGACTTTGTAGTTTAATTGCAAAGTTTAACAACAATATCTCGCACATTAGTACTACAATTAGATCGCCACTAACACTGTAAATAGCATTGTCTATTGTTCATACACTGCTATCTTCTAAACACTTTAGTTGAACAGTATTGTTTTTAGTAGCAGTTACATTATATTGTATAAATGTTGAATCTAAACATTTCAATATCTATATATCATTCAATATTATTAAAATAATAAATGAGGAATAGAAATCAAATAGAATTCCTGAAAGCATATTCGACTGAAATTGATATATTGTGTTCGTTGAAATATCGAGGTATTAGTACAAACAGAATAGGTTCTAGTTCAAATTCTGTTAACAAGATTTTTCAAAACAATATACAGACAGTTGTTCTCGGAATGATCTTCTGATATATCAAAATTTGCTGACATACAACGGACCTGTTGTTAATGTTATAACATCACAAAGAATAGAATTCCAATGAGATATAACGCTCACAGATGAAAGTTGAATTCCTTTATTACGATCTGCCTTCCAAGTACCGTTTGAAACATGTTCTGAAGTATATTTATAATGAAATGTTCCACTTATCGTTCCGTCTGCTTGTTTAAAGGTAAAACGTGCATCAGCATAAAAGCCAGTGTCTGATTGATATGTGTCTCCATTTGAAATGCACTGAAGCGTAATAGCAACAACATCATTATATGTTCGTGATAATTTGAAATAGGCATCTTTGGTGAACGGTCCAGAATACGATCCACCATAAGAATGGGTAAATGAAGGTACCCAACATTCTGTATAGAACAAAAAAATACAATCTGATATATAGCCTTCTTCATCTAGGAATTATTAAACAAGTGAATATTTTTTGCTGAGTCTATTTTAACTTCAATGAAAATGTATTGTGTTTCTTTCATGTACGAGATGTAAATTAGGTTACTCACCTATGGTTTGTAACTTATAAATTAGCACAGTTGCAAATACAAGACAATTAAATAGGAATATTTGTCTGTATATATCAAGCAAATATAATATTGTTTAATTCTACGAATAGTGAATTCTTTTTTATACCCGTACTTGAAAGCATGACGCATGGTGGGTATAATATATATACATATTATATAAGGGAAGATTCCCATATACAGAATAGGAAAATATGTTCTTATCATATTCCTTTTCTTCTTAGTATATAGTCCAAAATAGCAGCGATATCATATAGTGGGTATTTCCCATATGCAAATGTGGAAAATGTATTAGGCATTATTATGTATCAGATTTATTTCTCTAGAGACTAGATTTATGTTAACTGTTTATTTAAAAACAAAAATTCAATAAAACTTGATAATAGATGTTGATATTAAACGTAGAGTATGAGTAATTTTTTTTCAAAATTTTCGATTAGCGTAAGCAAATAGAACATTAATACTCAGAAAATTTTTTCTCTTTTAAGATACAAGAAATGGAAATTACCTTGTAGTTTGTCTAATTACCGGATAAATCAATAGATAAAAAACATCAAATTGAATGTGTATAATAAATTTGAACTGCAGCATAGATTATTTCGTGTTGTTCTACATTGTAAGAAAGGGTATTTGCAGTATGAATAATTATTATTATTATTAAAATGCAGTAATTGCGTTAGTGAATTGAAATTGCAAAATATTTTTAACAGTTGATTATATTGTTGCACAAAAAATAGTGCGCAAAAAAGACAATTTCTTGTAAATAATTAATAAAAAAAAATATTCATCGTTGATGATTTATCATCTCTCAATCAGTTTGAAATTTTTTCTTTCGTTTTTCACCAATGAACATTCTCCATTGCTGAGCTATTGAATATCTACCTTTCCCACTACAAGCAGGTATAATATAATAACAAAAAAAAGTATTTATGATAAATTCGGAAATTATTTTACATATTTCTAGACTCTAAGTAACGATTATACCCAAACATCATTTAACCATTACTGTTGAATGAAGTATGCATCTTGACAGTTAAGAACTGTAAGTTGTTTCGAGATAATATCCTAATGGTAAGGACTTCAAAACGTTAGAAAAGAGTAATACACCATACTAGTTCAATTTTTGTTTCTATGTAAAGGATATAGTTCTATATCAATCTATTGATATGATTGTTGTGATTTAAACATTATCGAATAATAATTAGTGATTGCTACTCTCTGTAAGACTATAGTAATGAATTTCTGTAAGACTCATTCAACGCCGTCTATTAGTTTCCTGAAAACTCGTTTTGCCCTTCACTCTCAGGATGGAAAACATCATGATCATAAGCGGCATAATGAACATTCATTCAATCATAGAGAGCCATTACATACCGTTCTGTATGACCATTTACTAGATTCAATGAAGGAACCTAACAACTACGATACCACATTCGTACCAATTCACAAGCAAATTGATGGTCAGAATAAAATGAATGAATCTTGACGAATTGAAATTGAGTTTAATTCAATATAGTTAACGAAAAATCAACAAGGCTTTGGCTCATTTTCAAATTTCCCAATGAATCAAATTAGGTGATCATTCTAACAAATATGATTATTCCAATGTTCACATAATCAGGTGTCTTATTTTCTAAATATATATTAACACATTATAAGCATCAATTGATAAAACACATTGTTCAATACTCTAATTGGTCTAAAATCATTCAAAAAGATTTTTTTTTTGAATAAAAACTTTTTGATTTCAATTATAATTAAATTGAATTGATCAATTATTTCAAATTATTCATATTTATTTAAAGCAAAATATCTTTTAGATAATGAATTGTATCATATAGATTAATAAAGAATAGAAAAAGATTTGAAATGCTACTATATATGAAGAGAAGATCTACATGATTAAGTTTTGTGTAAGTAAAAATTACATCAATTACGAATATTTTAACTTTTAACAATAAATTCTATAATATATTGTTTCGTAGGCTCATGGATATTGTGGGATTATGCTTATCTAAATGAATAAAGCCAATAAACTACGACTAATGATAGGAATGGGCTAACTTGACAGGTTTGTAACAATTACAAAAAAAAAAAGCCACATTGTAACCTACACACATAATCTCTTTTCACGTCCGTGAAGTAACTAGTGATCTTATCGACGAGTTTCTCTCCATTACAAAGCGATCGAAATGTGACATTTGATAGATGTTTGCCTCGTTCTAATATTATTTTAGCATCGTCCACCTATTTAATTACAATATCAAATAGTTTGATATGACGACGTAGTTTCAAACCAATAGAATTGCGAGTTATCAATGTCATATCCGCATCATTATAATCATTGCACATTATTCATATCGAACGAAGATTTCATGCTCACCTGAAGAGAGTATTCATTGCGACATCTAAGCTTATAGCGAAATTGCACTCATACTAGAAATCCAAGCATATTATTTGAAGATTTGACAGATTAACAATTGTTGAAAGATGTTAAATTAAATCGATGGACCATTCTTTATCAATCATCAACGTAAGTTCTGTTACATTTCGAAATATATACTTCGTATTTAAATTACTTTAAAAATAAAAATAAAAATATTTTCTATGGCAAGCAAAAATTATAAAACCAATCTAGATCATTTTTGCTATGACATCAAGAAGTCTTATTAAAGAATCTCATATTTAAATGAAAGAACCTTATTTAAATGCAGTCTACATCAACATAGAAACTTAAAAAGCCACGTCTTAAACAAAAAGAATTTAATTTTTAAAACTCCCATACAAAAAACTTTCATTTCGGACAACCATAATGCAATGAAAGATTTACACAAAATATATATGTCTTTCGTATAAAATTCATTGAGAGGTCTAACAGTATTCGTATTAAATCAAAATATAGATGAAAAAGTTAATAATCATATAGTTATTGAACAATAAATGATCTGCACTTTTGAAAAGAAATGTTTGAGGTCATTTGCATTTTTCTCAAAATTTTGTGCAAAACATATTGAATCGGTTTCATCTGTTCGACATATTAAAATTGATACAACACAAATTTTTTTAGCTTTTTAACTAAAAATAATAATGATGATTATTTGATTATGTATTTACATGGTTGAGTAATGTTTTCATCAGTAAAATTAAAATATATTATAAATTAATTTTGTTCAATCTTTTTCAATCTGAAACTTTGCTCACACAGAAATCTTTATTACACTAACTTTTATACTAAATCATAGAACTTTCTGACGTATTGTTTCTGAAATATCCATTATTCAAAAGCTTCATACATTGAATTATATCAATAACAATGGAATAAGACGATAAACCTCGTCGAAATTGTTTAATTATTTTTTGAACCGTCCATTAAAATTGTTACGAGTTAATTACTCTCTATTATCAGTGAGATAATTATTTTATTTGATGAATATTCGAGAAAAAGTATTGAAGAATTTTATCATCGAGTTATTTTATAACACAAGTTGTATATTGGAGAAAAATGGGTGATAAGATGAATCACTTTTTCAGCATTGTTGAATCTAGTACAAATTCTCATTGCCGATTTGGATTCTTTTACAATTACGATCTTATAAAGTAGTAATAATCTATGGCGAATTTTTTTTCAGAAGAAAAAAACACGATTTGAAAATGCAAAATAATGTTTACCTTTTCTTGAATGTTTTAAGTCATTATTTGGCTTAAACCTAAGATTAATTGATGTGAGTTAACAACTATTGATTCATTGTTATCAATAGTTTTCCGTATGAAATTTAAGATTGTCGTTAGTCAATTAGAATAATCGAAGTCATCGCGAAAACTTGGTATCGAATAGAGATAAAGCTTCCGATCATTTTTGTCGTACTTGTAGTCATATTTAACAACCTAATATTTAATTTAAAGGTAGAATGGTGTTCGAAAATGGGACAATCGATGATTCCATAGTAGTACAACTTTGATTTGCGAGTGCAAGACAATTGAGGGTGTGGGTGTGGGTGTTGTTCTTTTTTTCAAAATAACACCCACACCCACACCCTGTCTACATTCACACTCTTCTGAAATACAAAACTCTGCCGAGTCTAGGAGAACTTCTTTAATACTTCATACTGAGTATGGCAGAATGAATCTCGACGAAAACTCCATTAGCAGGTAATACTTTTCGTCTCAAAAATCTAAAAATCTATTGGATAATCTATTGAAGGTATATTTATTAAGATTCTAACAGAGTAAATAGATCATACACATGCTTATCGTATATAAGTAATGACCATGTTAATCATCAAAAAAATTGTATCATCGTTGTTACAAATATTTCAAAAAGACTCTTTATAGTTCTAATATCTTGTGAACATGTGAGTTAGTTTGGCACAACAAATAAATACAAAGTATCTGTGTCATATGGACATGATATGTATTGAATAGTCAGACAATAATTAAAAGAATTGCTTCGAACTCGTTTCATTGATTGAACATAATACAAATATTTCCCATTAAACTATTTCACTAACCCACACTCAACTTTCTGCTACGAAAAAATTTAATTACTTGTGATTAATGTGGTACAGCAGTTTGAGAAATGATTGACATGCTTATAATGATTTCAGTCTTACTTTTATATTTCATAAATACAAGTTACATACGGTTGTCTTTAATTTAATTCATGAATGGCCTATAGAATTGAATACTAAAATCTCCGAGATATATTAAAAGGTTTTATTTTAAATTGAGAAATAAAACCTAATATTGTGGAAAATAGACTAAGCAAAAAAAAGAGCTTTCCATTATCAATTTACAATGTTTGAAATATCTGTTAAAAATTAAAATTCAAAAAACAACTTGTAAAATTCTTTCAACAGTACGATTACTTATATTGTAGAGCTCGTTGATTATACTCATCAGCTTTTTTGTCTACTCAAAAAGTTAGGAATGCACCAGCCCTAGTCGGACTGGACACGCAGCCATTGACTGGGTGCTCAGTCGTTTGATTTTAGTCCATTAGTGGAGAAGTAATTTTTTTCTTTTCGAGTACATTGTCATACAGCGATTTTTAGGCTCTTGGAGTACTTATGTAAGCTATAACATTGAATTGATCGATTAATCATATGTTTCCACGTATCAATCCTTATAATTTAGAATACTATAACTAAATTTCATACGTCTTCATTAAACTTTTCCGAGCTATCTATACAGACATAGTTTTCGTTTATTGTTATCTGTTGAGTTCTTTTCTTCGCTACAAATAATCCCTCTAGAAAATGGATTTCTATAACAGCTTGTATTAGAAAAATATTTCCTGTAAGATCGATACTGAAGTGAAAAATAGAAAAAGCCGAATTCATTGTATAAATTATCAATATGAATACGATTGAGTCGTGTATTAAATGGAAGCTTGTCATCGATCAAAATAGTATAATATCAGAAATTATAGTCATGAATATTCGGTTTATTATTTTAAATTTCAAATTGTATTTTCACTTTGTTAATAGTTCCTAGAACACTGCTTAGAACATCTTGCTTAGATTGGAGGTAAATAGATTTCGAATCAAACGAAGCTCGTTAAGACATTCCCATTCGGGGCTCAGATGTGGAATTCACATGTCTTCTTTGATTACAGCGCATCAATACAAAACATTTCCACACCTTAAGAAGAAATATTCTTCTTTGAAAGACGTATCTTGTTTTGTTCCTTTATTATTCTTAACTTTTTCGTGACTTTTCATTGTTTTATTTTATTTTTTTGCAATTTAAAACTTTCATTATGATAAGAACTGAATACAATCAGAAATAATGCCGCTGTAAATAATTATCATAAATCTGTAATGAAAAGTACCTGTAATGATGAATATCTGGGTGCAATGGACTGTAATGGAGTCGGAGAGACGCTGTAAAAACCTCGCCTTAAAACTGACGTTCCCCGTTTTCTTTGAAAAATATACAAGTTTCACAAACATTTGTTTTAAATTCATTTTACAGATCCATGTTGTATCTAGTTCACAGTTTTGTTTTTGATTTATTACAAAAAAATAAACTTAGAAGATGATTTTCAAAAATAATTATTTACTATCACAAACATCAGGTACGGAATTCTTCATTTTACTTTGTTATAAAATACTTTCTTCGTATGAATATATATATATATATGAATAGCAAGGGTGAGGTGTAGGTGAATGAAGAGAGCATCGAAACCCACACCCTTCTATACTCTGATACTTACAACAACAAAATACACAATAGTTAAATGAATGATCAGATATTACTAAAGAAAACATTCTTAAAGTATCATTAAGTCTCTCTAAATAGCTAATTCAGCTTTTGAAAAATGTGGTCACTACATATAGATGATTTCTATGAGTTATATAACGATTTGCTTGTTTTGGATCATAGTGTTGATGTTTTCGCATTCATTAATTAGTAGAATAATAACTATTCTATAGATATCCAAAAGAAACCTGTTGTTAATCTTCTTCCGAATTTGTTGTAACATCCTAAACTATGCAGATTTTGACAAGTTCAATTAATCTGTGTATACTATTTGAAAAATATACAAAAACTATTAAGTTCCATTTGATTGATAATTTCGTATATATATATATATTGAAGAGTATAATAGAGAGAAGCACTCTCAATGTTCTTTTTACTTCTACAATGTAAATTAAGTTAACACTTGTATTCCTCAATTTCTGTTTTAATAGCTGCTGTACGAATTTTTCAGGAAAAATGGATGAGATCGCCAAACTGGACGATTAAAATACAAGACAGCTATTTCAGTGTGAAATTCTCGATTCAATTCGATTCAATCTCGGAAATCCTTAAAATTTTTTCGAATCAAATGAATTTTCTTAAAAATCTTAGGAGATATGTTTTACCTAAATTTAATCTAACCGTTTGAGTTTAACAACTTATCCAACTCAACTGGATTCATTCATTTTATTTCCGAAAACTAGTTCCAATTTAAGTGTATATCGTTATTTATAATAAATTGTTGCTTTTTTTTCAATCCTATCGATAACTTTTCTAATAAAGAAATAACCACATACAACAAATTCTATTAACGATAGTTTTCTTGTTTATTTATAAATGAAAAGTATTCCACAATTTTATGTTTGATTAATAATAATTATCATTGCCAGAAATAGATATCTTCATAAAAATCTTGTGTTATTCTTTTTGCTTGATAATCATCAATAGTTTCCTTTGATTCCATAACAGCATCTATTGTTACAATTTCTTCTGAAGAAAAATCCGTGACACATATATAGAATAAACATCGAGTATTGTTGTTATTTTTCGATAAGAGATATCGTAAAATTCCTTCAAAATCATCATATACTGGACGCATTCTAAGACATTCTAATTGAGAACAAAGATGTATGAATAATTTTATTTCTTCAAATGCATATATTGAATTAATAGTTAAATTTTTAATTTTATTTCTAGTTGATACTAATTGAAAAATTTCAGTTTGTTGAATTGATAGTAATTCTTTCTTATCAAAACATATATCTTCAACACTCAAAGTATGAATATTCAATGTTAAATATAATAGTTCAATCATTGTTTTGAAGAGAAATGATTTAACATTGATATTTAATTTCGTAAGTTGTGTCAATGGAACAATATGATTGAGAATAATTGAAGGAGAATTTCTATTGACATTAATACTATTATAAGAGAGAGTCAGTTCAGTAGCATTTGGAAAATAATTTCTACAATCATCATCTATCGTTTGTTCTTGTTTGATATAAACATGATGAACGGAATTTATACTGTTTTTCTGATAATTTGATATCATATCTTTGTCTAGATTCCCATATAATGTATAAGATTTTCTTCTTCAAAGCAAAAATAATATGAATATATGCTATATAAATAATATTTGTCTATTATACCTATATGGATTTGTAGAAAAGAGAACTCGATAACAATCATCATCTGCTGATTCAAGAGTAAATGTGAAGAACCATTGTCGTTCAAGCCAAAACTGTGTTCGAAATGATTCAATCATGAAAATATCAGCTGTGTTAACATTTTTCTGTGGAAAATATTCCCATTGAATATAAAAAATTCGTAAATATGGTATGTAAGATAAAATCAATTTTTCCCATCGATTTGCATCTAAATATATTTTATCATTTGTAGTTGTAATATATAACACTTGAACTTGAAAAAAAAGATGTTTGATTAATATTTCAAATTGATCAAAAGTAATATTAATCATATTAAGAGATACATGTATCAAATGATTTAGTTTGATTGAACATGAAATTATTTGTTCGTTCGAACATTGAAATAAATTACCGAGAGACAAACGACGAAGTTGAGGAACATATGACAAGAGAACAGGTAGTTGATGTATATCAAATTCATTATTGATAATAAGATGTTCAATAGGACTATATTCATCAATTGAAATATGTAATGGTGATTCCATTAGAAGATAATTATTGAATGATATTTTACAATATTTTAACATCGGCAAACGAAATATTTCATGATAGAAATTTTTGTAACTCTTCCTTCATCTATATTAGAGATTATCAATGAAGATAGATATGGTCAAGAGATTAAATAAATGAGAAGATTTTGTAAATCATTTGATTGAATATTATATAAAATAAGAGTTTTAAGTCGAATTAACTTTGATATATTGCAGTTGTGCGTGAAAAATATATCAATAGAAAATGGATTTCATAGATGAAGTGATTTAATTCGATGTGTATTAGGTATAATAATTTGTTTGTAATACTTTTGAAAATCTGATTTCGACATGAATGACATATCAATATTAATAGGAAGAGTTAAATTTGTTAGAAAATTTTGAAAACGCTTATTAAGATTAGAGAATGCATCGTATGCATGTCGAAAATCAAGAAAATCAAATATTTCATAGATGATATCATTTGAAAGATCTTCAAAACGAATTATAGATTTCGTCAATGAACTGAAAAAGAGAAAGAAACTTTTTTCAAAAATATGATGTGAGAACTAACTTGTTTGAATCGGTTGTTGTCACTATACAAACAAAAATAAGATAATATGGAAACATTGATTAAAACTTACCGTTTAATCTTTTTCTTTTATTGTCATTACAATGATTAACATAGTTACTTTGTAATCGCTTTGGATATTCCATATTGAAATGATGTATAATCTCTCAAAAAAAGAAGAAAAAAAATGAACGCAATAAAAGAGAAATACAAGGTGAAAAAATTTGAAATAAACAAAAAAGTAAAATCTAGAAAACATCGATAATCCAAAAACGAAAACAAACGAAGATAAGTGAGAGAAAATGAAGACTGTCCATCTGTAATGTATCTTCATAGATGGCGATCCTAACAAATGTTTTACGCGTAAGTGAATCAAATTCATAGAATTGTTTTTCTATGTAGACGAAATAAAAATTGCTCGATAGTTCACGATTTTTGAGTCATCAACCATATGTTAATGTACTAATGATGAAAAACGGTGATACAATATATATATATAAGTCTTACCAGTTATTAATCCCAATGAGATTTTTTTCAGTGAGTCAAATAAAAATAGATTCATTCGATATAAATCATAGACAATTATACGAAAAAAAAAAAACGACTTTTTACTGTTCTTCATAGAACTAACAAAATATATTCAGAAGTTTAAGAAACAAAGAAATCAATGTTCATTTCTGTATTTCTCATGCATAATATGATTATGATTGTGAAACATTATTTGTTGTGTTACTCCACCTTTACTATTGAAATGTCTCGCTATAAATTGGAGATAGTTTGAAAGATGCAAATATTTTGAAGTGAAAAGTCTAACATGTATCAGCGTTTATATAAAAATACATAAAAATTACATGTTTGATTAACGACAATTCTCTCGACCATAGATAAATACTAGCATAAGACAATTGTTTTATTTGTTTCGTCAAATAATCATCTGAACTTTTTCTTGGTTCGATAAAACTATTCAATATGCTAACTATGTTCTTACATATATTTTTAACACATAAGAAGAATAACTGTCGAGTATTGATATTATCTTTCAATCAGAGATATTGTATAGTTGCTTGAAAATCATTCTTTGATGAACACATTGTAATCGAGGACATAGATGAACGAGTAATTTAATTTCTTATAATGTATATGCCTTCGTCATAATCAAATCAGTTATATTATTATTTTTTTGATACTAATTGAAACATTTCAGTTTGTTCAACAGACAGTAAATGTTTTCTATTCAAATATGTATAGTCAACTGTCAAGTTGTAAATATTAGGTGATAAACATAACAGTTCAATCAGTGTTTCAAAACGAAAACTTTCAACATTAATGTCATATTTAGTGAACTATTCTAAGGGGACCATACGACTGGAGGATGTGGGTATAGGTGTTCTTATGGATCATAATAATACCCACACCCACATTCTTACTTAAAGAGTCAAACTCATATGGAACAGAACTAAACAAATTCTGGGCATTTTTCTACTTTTTGGGAAAATGTAGAAAACAGAGGATTTTGAACTGGAATGTCTGATTCAATAATTAGCACATAGGGTTTATAGGAAATATAGGACTAATCTGAACCTAATTGATAATATGAGACAACAAAAGAAAGCTTTTGCTTTGATTAAAATGATAGATCTTTAAAATCAATAGAAGATTTTCATCTGTTTGTTGTTCATCTTTGTTCTATGACCAGAAAAGTTTTATTCAATTGAAATAAAATTAGCAGAAAAATCATTATTTTTTATATTTATAGAATAATTTGAGTAACCAAATTGAATAATTTTATCAAAACTTCTGAAGAATAAATTCTCTCTTTTCTGATAAATTGTTTGGAAGATTGTGCAAAAAACGAACCAGAATAAAATTCATGAAGAGATTTAAAAAGTAATATTNTACTCAATTTTACCTAATTACAAAAAATTATATCTCTGCAACCATTATATGTATAAAGATGAAACTTTCACAATATGTGTAAGTATTAGTCATAATTCATATCCTAAAATTTCAGCTCGATCGGTCTGGCGCAAAAAAAGTCGACTTTTCAATCTCTCTCATAATGTTTTTTGTAACTTTTCCTTCATCTATATTAGAGATTATCAATGAAAATAAATATGGTAAAGAGATTAAATAAATGAGAAGATTTTGAAAATCATTTTATTAAATATCATATAAAATAAGAGTTTTAACTCGAATTAATTTTGATATAATGCAGTTGTGTGTGAGAAATATATCAATAGAAAATGGATTTAATAGATGGAATGATTTAATTCTATGTGTATTATGTATAATAATTTGTTTGTAATACTTTTGAAAATCTAATTTAGACATGAATGACATATCAATATGAATAGAAAGAGTTAAATTTGTTAGAAAATTTTGAAAACGCTCTTTATGATTAAAGAATGCATCATATGCATGTCGAAAATCAAGAAAACCAAATATTTCATAGATGATATCATTTGAAAGATTTTCAAAATGAATTATAGAATTCGTCAATGAACTGAAAAAGAGAAAGATACTTTTTTTCAAAAATATTCTGTGAGAACTAACTTGTTTGAATTGGTTGTTGTCACTATATAAACAAAAATTAGATAATATGGAAACATTGATTAAAACTTACTGTTTAATCGTTTTCTTTTACTGTCATTACAATCATTAACATAGCTACTTTGTAATCGCTTTGGATATTCCATATTGAAATGATGTATAATCTCTGAATAACAGAAGAAAAAAATGAACACAATAAAAGAGTAATACAAAGTGAAAAAAAAATTTGAAATAAACAAAAAAGTAAAATCTAGAAAACATCGATAATCAAAAAACAAAAAAAATGAAGATAAGTGAGAGAAAATGAAGATTGTCCATCTGTAATGTATCTTCATAGATGGCGATCCTAAAAAATGTTTTACGCGTAATTTAATCAAATTCATAGAATTGTTTTTTCATGTATACGAAATAAAAATTGCTCGATAGTTGACAATTTTTGAGTCATCAACCATATGCTAATGTACAATTGATGAAAAATGGTAATTCAATATGTATATAAGTCTTACCAGCTACGAATCCCAATGAGATTTTTTCCAGTGAGTCAAATAAAAATAGATTCATTCGATATGAATTATAGATGATTATACGAAAAAAAAAGAGACAACTCTTCACTGTTCTTCATAGTACTAACAAAATATATTCAGAAGTTTAAGAAAAAAGAAATCAATGTTCATTTCTGTATTTCTCATGCATAATATGATTATGATTGTCAAACATTATTTTTTGTGCTACTCCACCTTTATTATTGATATTTCTCGCTATAAATCGAAGACAGCTTGATAAATGCAAATATTTTGAAGTAAAAAGTCTAACATGTATCGGCGTTTATTTAAAAAATACATGAAAATTACATGTTTGATTAACAACAATTCTCTCCATCATAGATAAATACTGGCATAAGACAAGTGTTTTATTTGTTTCGTCAAATAATTATCTGAACTTTTCCTTGGTTCGATAAAACTATTCAATATGCTAACTATGTTCTTACATATATTTTTGACACATAAGAAGAATAACTGTCGAGTATTGATATTATCTTTTGATAAGAGATATTATATAGTTGCTTGAAAATCATTCTTTTATGCACACATTGTAATTGAGGACATAGATGAAAGAGTAGTTTAATTTCTTCTAATGTATATATCTTCGTCATAATCAAATCAGTTATATTATTATTTTTTGATACTAATTGAAACATTTTAGTTTGTTCAATAGACAGTAAGTTTCTTCTATTCAAATATTTATAGTCAACTGTCAAATTGTAAATATTAGATGATAAACATAACAATTCAATCAGTGTTTCAAAACGAAAACTTTCAACATTAATGTCACATTTGGTAAACTATTCTAAGGGGACCATACAACTGGATGGTGTGGGTATAGATGTTATTGCGGGTCATCATAATATCCACACACACACACATCCTTAATTGAAGAGTGAAACTCATATGGAACAGAACTAAACAAATTCTGAACATTTTTCTACTTTTTGGGAAAATGTAGAAAACAGAGGATTTTGAACTGGAATATCTGATTCAATAAATAGAACATAGAGTTTATAGGACTAACCTGAGCCTAATTGATAAAATGAAACAATAAAAGAAAGCTTTTGCTTTGATTAAAATTCTAGATCTTTAAAATCAATAAAAGATTTTCATCTGTTTATTGTTCATCTTTGTTCTATGACCAGAAAAGTTTTATTCAATCGAAATAAAATTAGCAGAAAAATCATTAGTTTTTATATTTATATAATAATTTCAATAATCAAATTAAATAATTTTATCAAAAACTCCGAAGAATAAATTCTCTCTTTTCTGATAAATTGTTTGGAAGATCGTGCAAAAAAAACCAGAATGAAATTCATGAAGAGATTTAAAAGTAATATTTGTTGATAGAGTCCTGCTGAGTAAGGTTTTTTGGTGTCCTAACTCTATTCTACCCTTATAGGATAGGATTACTCTGAAGGACTCTAATTTTAATGATTTCTCTGTTTTATTTTATAAGAATAGTTTATAATGAAAAAGAAACCATTTTTCTCATGTAATAAAAAAACATAATCATCATTTAATATCTTTTGATTGAGTTTTAAAATTCGATTATTTAAAGAAAATAGACAAGTATATTTTAGATAAACATATTTTGTTAAGATAAAAAGACTCTTTTTGTTTTATTTTTCACTTATAAAATAGTGGCAATAACTCATATCTCTTCGTTTCATTTTATAGCTAACTGTTCTTTTTTTTTTATTGGTAATTTTATTGATAAGTCGTTCTAATCTTCTACACCTTTGATCATATTGATTGTAGAATACTTCCCGTTGTATGCTTCAAATCTGTTACTATAGATATGTCGAAGTTCAAATAATCTTTTACTTCATCTTGATAGTTCACTTTAAATGCCGTTGTCATACGAATTTTCAAACGTTTTAACTACTTAATAACATATTTTTACTTATTTCACCGATAGAATTTAAATGAAATTTCTGCTTTTGAAAAGAAGAATCTGTTCTTTTAGAAGAAACAAATATTTTTCTCTAGCGTTGATATTTCGAAAAATTTCTATAAAATTTCATTAACTTTATTTTTATATTCATGTAACAATCGATTTATGAACATAAATTAGAAAAGAGCTGTTAAGTTTTAATAAATTTTTCAAATATCAATCAATTATCTATTTTAAAAAAATTACAAAATATTCGCTCTTGTACTTTTACTTTTCAAATATTCATTAGTTGAATGTGGACTCAGATAACATATTTCATTTCTATACAAATCTAATAGATTGATCAAGAGAAAAAAAGCACTAGAATGTGCAAAGATTCGTTTGTTCACTTAAAAAAAAATATCAAAGTCATTTTTTCATCTCGATAAACAGTTTTGTGTTGATGCAAATACATCAATTAAGAAAATCATTAGAAAAGATAAATTTTAGATTTTGTATAAATGTTCATAAATGAGCGATATACGCAAAGCTACAACATACAACGCGGACAGCATGTAATACAAAAACAGTTATGAGACAGTGATGAACACATCATTTGAAGATCACTAAAAAAATTTGCTTTTTTACCAATTTTTTTTCTCGTACTTATTTCGCTATCATATTTTTTAAAAAGAAATATTTTATTTATCAACAATTACAGATGTCCAACAAGAGACAAATGCAAATTCATAAAAAAAAATGATTTATTTTATAAGAATATATTACTAAATATGAACCTGCTTAAAAAGGATATCTGTTGTTTTGTGCATATCTTTAAATTGATATCAATTCCAAGTTAGAGAAATCCTAACATTCTACTTATTCTGATCATAATCATTTCCATTTTGAGTTAGAAGGTTTTGATGTTTAAATGATAGATATATGCATTATTGATAATTTTCTAAGAGAAGTCTAGATTTGTCTTGACTCTCAACATCGAACTATTGAGTGGTCAAAAACATTGTTTCCATCGTGAATTTATTTTCGATTTCTCTGACACGATTTGACGACTCGTAATCTATCGAAGTTTCGATTACTTGAAGACAGCAAGTCCATAGGAAAGATAGTTTCGATCACTCGAAACTAATTGAAATATCGAGTGTTTCCTGGGACACACATATTGAAAAGCATAACTCTTATTTTTTATTTTAACTTAGTTTACATAAAAAGTCTTAGAAATTTTGTTTTTGAATGCTTGTTTTTTACTCTTATTGCATAATCCTTTTAGAGAATTTTGGTTTTCTACAAGTGTTTTCACGTAGTTTGATCATTTAAACAATATTATTTATTATTTACAACTGGAACAACGATAAAAAGTGAGTCTGAGGGTGTGGGTGGGTGTGGGTGTGCGTGTAGATAAAGGAAAGATTGACACCTCCACACGCACACATACCCCACACCCACGCGCCCCCCCACCCACCCACCCCCCCCAACCCCCAT
>CAJNSZ010001258.1:21000-31273 GCA_905329745.1 Rotaria sp. Silwood2 | reverse complement strand
GTTGTTCTAACATTCCCTGTTCCAATTGTATGTAATTTCTTGCAGCATCGTACTTTCATTTCGACCCTGGCCACATCAGTAGCTGGACGTTCTTTCGGCTTTGATCCAGCCACTTCATCAACTCCATGCCTACTCATACTTGTACTTTGCTCTTCCCCAATAGCTTTTTGAGTACCTTCCAACCTGGAGGGCTCATCTTCCGGTACTATATTGAGATTGCTTTAGTTGTAATTGTCCATATTGGTTTTCTTGGCAGAATTCTGGAGTGGGTTGCCATTTCCTTCTCCACTGGATCGAATTTGGTCTGATCCCTCAGCTGTGACCTGTCCGTCATGGGTGACACTTCTGGGAGTATGTTTGCCCGACGGTATAGCTCGCAGCCTCCTTGGAATACACCAGCCCCTTCACCGCGGCAAGGTAACGATCCATGAAGGGACCTTATAGTCTTATAATGTAATAAATATTAATTACTCTCTCGAGCAACATAATCTTACTTTAAAAATTTCTTCCAAATAAATTTTTAAATAATCTTTCAATTTGGTATATAATTCTTCACCAACAAGATTGTTTCTATCATTTGGATTATATGGTCGATTAGTGTGAGTACGTCTTCTAGGTATTTCTGATCGAGAGCTTTGTGATTGAGTACTTGTATCTGTACAATAGCTATGAACCATACTATAAAAAAAGATTCGAATAATGAAATAGAAATCAAAAAGGAAGAAGAAACTCATTTACTTATAAAGATCCATAGACGATGTAGGTAACATTTCTTTAGTTCGATAAATATGTTCAAGAGCTTCTAATACTTTTATCCAAACATCATTAAAATTAACATTACGATCTATGTGTGGCATTTTCTTTTAAATCAATATCTGTGAATAGAAGAACAATAGTATTACAGTTATGTGCGTTGTGAATAAATACAAGATGGTGTACGAGCTTTACTTGTAGTGTGAGATCAACTTGAAGTACCTCGAGTTTCGAATATCAAAAGATCTTAAAAGTCATTTAAGACTTCATTCAGACTCAATTCTGAGAACCTCATTATTATATAAATATCAAGATTAACGATTACTATTTAATCGAAGCAGTTTTCTTCATTTATATACAATAAACCATACAATTCTAGTTTAATTTCTCACACCCAGTGAGAAATCGTATCAAGTAGAATACTTTTATGTATAATACTTACACTGATGTACATATGGTGTTTATGATTTTATTTGATAATGGTTAGATTAAATTTTTAGTATCTTTATGTTTTACTGTCCTAAATCTCTTTATCTATCTCTTTACCGACATATTTATGTTATAGAAAAAATGAGTCTATATATAAGATATGAGGAAGATGTAGGAAAAAACCAATAAAAAAAGATAATAAAATCGAAAAAATACATGAGTCATTATATTACAATAACGGAGGCAGTAATAAAGCGAATACAGGAAAAAATTTCTGCGAGAACGAAGAAAGAAATACAATTATAGTTAATAATATGTGTTTGGAAAGAAAAAAAAGAAAGAGAACAAACATGTATAATAATACCATACAACACATATTTTGTGGTACGTTTACATACTTTCTATAACATGTATTAAGAGAATCGCATATCCAGTGAGTTTCGAAAATATAATTTATCTTATCAATTGAGAACTTAATTCACAATTAATGCACATTTTCCGAGAAATAAATTAAATTGATATTGCTCACACTATTGATTCAAAAACGATTCGAATGTCTTCCATAAAAATATATAAAATAAAATTTGAAAAAATTGATCTGTTTGGAGTTTTAATTATAGAGCAACTCTCAGTAAAGTCATACAGATATTATCGAATAAAACAAATTTTGTAATTAATACACATTCATATTGTTTCGTATTATTTGATTTATGACACAAAAGTAAGTTCTCGATATCTTCGAATGAAAGAATTAAACTTGCAGTTTTATTCAAATAATTCGTTATACAAAATTCAGGGAAGAAGAAACCTGAACAGATCAACCAGGATAACTCAAATACTTCATTTGATATGTCATCTAATTTGTCTTTCTATATTAGAAGTTAACGTTGCATTCCGTCTATCATTATCTTTATTGAATACTAATTGATGATTATTGGAAGAAACATGTTCAACAATATTTTCAAATCAAATAACATCTAAAATGTTGACTATAGTTCAAAATTTTTACCATCATAAAAAGAAAATCTTTGTACAATATAATTCAACAGAAAATATAAGGAAAGAAATCGTTCATTCGTATTTTCTGGGTAAAAAATAATTTTCTATATAGAACAATAAACTAAAAAATCCTTACTTGCGTCTATAGTGAAGTTGAAAATCAGATATACTATACTATTTGATTTTTACATTAAAAAACCAAACAATGTATTTATTTGGTTGTTGTAAAAACTGCACTTTCATCTGTTGAAAAAGTCTCGCTAAGTTTCTTCTTCTAGAAGCGCATATCAAACAGATAAGTGATTGCTTACACTATATTAGATTTAACTTTATTTTATAAAAATCCTTCTTAATGAATAAAAGCTGAAGTCAATATACGCAGTGCATAGTAGAACAACAGTTAGACGCAAGGATTTTTATTACTACTAATGTCCATTTCTAATTAAAAGAAGGGTGATTGTTTTTTAAATAACTTTCGAACCGTTATAGCTATCGATCTGCGGTTTTCACCATTAGAAAGATCATGTGATTCCGCATCTTTTGATATAATGGAAATTATNACACATGGGTTGGAGGAGCCATTTAGGAGGAATTACGCGTAAGCCACGATCAATTCCGGCAGAACCTTGCTCAATCGATCTCACCACCGTGGCTGATATTTTCACAGTAGGCATACCGAGTAAAGTTAGGAAGAAAATAAAATTTTCATCTCAAACGAGGGAATCATTATGGAGATAGAGATGTTATAAGTATAGGTATTTAGACACATTTGTAGTATCTTCCAAGCTATACTTCTGAGTTAAATTTTATCTTCTAAAGAACAACAAGAGTTATAACAGAGATTTCTTTACCATAGATACTATCGTCCATGGGATATGATGCCCATAGTTTTTACTCAAAAGTGATTTGCCATCGAGGAACATTCTCTTCTAAAAACGTATGAAAAATTAGATGAATCGAATATCATCCAATAAGATTTGAAACAGTACCTCTTCTGTCATCTTTCACAATTGTGTCCAAACGAGTTGAAATTTCGGTTTTAAAGGTTTCTCGACATAGGCTCTCATCTAAATCACACAAATCGAACACTTGAGAATAAATCATCAATTTGTATTGTTAGAATCATACGGCAAATTTGACCTTTTTGACCTTGTTCAAAAAGTTTCGTGTACCAAAGTGGACATGACTTCAACAAAATGGCATATGGCATCAGCCAGAAAATATTAGTCGATACGGCACTTTCAATCCAATAAAAAGATAGAATATGGTCGACAGCATGAATGGTAAAAAACTCTCTGTTATAACTCTTGTTGTTCTTTAGAAAATAAAATTTGACTGAGAAGTATTGCTTGAAAGATACTACAAATGTGTCTAAATACCTATACTTGTAACGTCTATATCTCCATAATGACTTAGTCGCTTCACATGAAATTTTAAGTTTCTTCCTAACTTTACTCGGTATATCTACTGTGAAAATATCAGCCAGAGTGGTGAGATCGATTGAGCAAGGTTCTCCCGGAATTGGTCGTGGCTTGTGTGCAATACCTCTTAAATGTTAATGTCTAATATATCACTGACGCTTTCGAAAAAAAATTTTTGCTTTATCAGAAAAATGGCCTAAAAGGATTTTGTTTTTGTTGCTTTTTCATGCATGACATCAGATTGTTTATTCTGTGGGACTATCTTTATATTTCTGAAGAAAATTAAAGTTGAAAAACATCATCATTTCTCAAACGTGATTCCGTCACGAAAATGTGATTCCGTCACAACTCCTTTTTCTGTCTACAAAATTAGCATTGCGTGTTTTTCAAATTTTCTTTTTTTGTATGTGTAACTCGTCATCTGAGCTATAACTTTTCTACAGAAACTTTTTCATTGCATTTATAGTTGAGCTAAGTTTTGAATTGTTTGCACAACACTCAAAATCCAAGTCCATTTTTGATGATTCCGTCACGGTCTATATTTCAACCATAAAATAGGTACCGAAACTTCAAATCTAATGAAACTTTCAGTATGTGTAGAGGAAATTGACTTACATAATTTATGAATATTTCAGCTTTATCCGACTTCATTTCATTGAGATATTGAAAAAGCAAAGTGAAAAAAGGTGATTCCGTCACGCTTGGACAGGTCGATATGTTAATTCAAGAGATATTCATTAAAATCGGTTAGAAATATTATTATTTATTGATCAAGCATTATTTAATAATTAATGCTGCTCGATTGATCCATATCTTCAATATATAAATAAAGGATTTATTTTAGGTAAAATTCCAATGGATCAAATTGCTGTTGAAATATTTTATAATGATCGACGAACTCATCGTTTAACAGTAACATTTTCTTCTCATGCAAATTTAAATATACATATAAAAAAAACCAATTTGTTCAACATGTAATTAGTATCGAATATGTATTATTGTTTTTCAATTTGAATTATAAATAAACAAAAATATATTATGTATTTAAAAGAATTTTATTAATTAATATATTATTTAAATAGAATTCTATTTGAATTAAATAAATCACCAATCAAATATATTTATTTATTAAAAAACTTTTTATTGAGATAAATATATATATACATTTGTTCGAATGGTGACAAGAATAGATAAGAAATAAATAAATAAGATTAGTTCTAATAGATATCTTATCGGAATTTTTCAAATATCGATTTATAATTAATTTAAGATTTTATTTTATTTATATTCAAATTAATTTTCAAAAAATCGATGATCTTATTAGTTAATCTTGGTTTATTATTTAGAATATAAATATGTTATTTCGATTTCATTTGATACAAAAATCGAACAATAATGATATATCTTATTTTCTCTGGGAGTGAAAACATGCTCGAAAAATATAAAATGATATTATACTTTCTTATAGGAAAAAATCCTCAACGTTTATCTGTAGAAGAGTTAGTTGCAACATTCTTTTATCATTATTATTGTTTTATTTAGGCATCGTTTTTCTTAATTATCAATATTTTTCTGTTCAGTTCTATATAAATATTTACTCGGTCAGTGTCGAACCAAGTAAATCGATTCTCAATGAGTGTTATTTCTCTATAGAAATTAATTAATTTAATTTTATATTCATTTGAACATAATCAATAATAAGTTTATATAAAATAAATGGATAAAGATTCTATTAATGAAAATCATTGGCTATTCTATATCCTTTTACATCGATATTCTTCATTTAAACAACTACATAAACAATTAAATAAATGATTTTTATATTATTATTTCATTTGAATAAATAAATCGTGATCATTTCATATATATTGCTTATAATAAAATAAAACAAATGTTCAAGAAGAAATAAGTTCAATTATATATATATAAGAGTAACTTTAAACAAATAGGTTTAACTAAACTATATTTAGTTCTTACAGCAAAAATAGATCGTATACTAAAAGGTGTTATTTTCATAATTAATATATGTATTATCAGATTCAATTCTAACTACTATTTATGACAATAAAAGTGCTAGTTCATGTAAGTCACGGCCTAACTTGCTCAATTTAATGTGTGCTACATAAAGAAATTTACAAAGTAGCGGAGTAAGGGAACGTTACATCACACACATTCTCCCCTATTTAAACCTCTAAACAAATCATTCTTTTACCAAAAAAGCTTTTATATTGCAAAATCAAAGTGAAAATTTCGAAAGACCAATTTAACATTCGGATTTTCCATCCCCAACTACTTTTGGTCAAACTTTACAAAAAACGGGCCGTTATTTCCTTGAAAAACGCTTTTTTTTTATTCCATGGAGGTGATTATTTGTGCCGAGTTTGAAATCGAAACTCGAAAGTCAACTTTTAATGTAATCTAAGGAGGATTACATGATTTTCTTGAAAAATTCAGTCAAAATTCGAATTCATCACAACGAAGGCTTGGAAAATCAAATCGTTCTAAAACTTTTCAAAATTCGCTAACGATCATCGAATAAATATAGTCTCGATCCAGAAAAGATCTATCACATGAAGAAACTCTCTAAATGATTCATGAACGTTTGTCGATAAGAATTCTAAAGTTGACAACTATCTATGGATCATATTTAGAATCAAACAATCGATCTACAACTTTGAAAATGAAGGATTTTTTTTATCAAAGGTTAGCTTTGGAAAACCGTATCTCAATAAGGTCTTTGATTATGAGAAGAATTTCAGCCATATGGCAGCAGAAAGAACCTCACGCTGTCTGAAAGACCTGCCGTATACAGGAAACATGTAACACTAAATAGTATTTTGATACATATAATTCGTTCTTCAAATGGAAAAATAAACTTTACTTCTAGATTTCAATGAATATCTCTTTTATCAGAGATAGGAGAATAATTTCTTTATTAATATACATCATAGTGCTGAGTGAAGAAAATTTAGAAAAAAATGAGTACATGTATTTCTTTGTTTTTTTTTATTATTACAGCATAGAACAAATAGAAAATATATTGTTTTATTGAAACGATATATAACAAAAGAAAATATTTTAGAAAATTTTCTGAATGAAGAAATGATTTATCTCAATCAAGATGTTTTACTTGACTAAAGTTAAAACATGTGTTTTATCAATGGTAAAACAGTTATATCATCATTGTAAGTGATTCATAGGTAATGTATATTAAGAAGTTTAAGATGAGAAAATGTAATTAATTATGTTCGAAAGGATTTTTATCAATCGTTGTCAAACATCGAGCTGTATGAAATATACCTCCTGGAAAAGAATTCTTTATTTCAGGTAAATATTCGATTTGATATGGAAGTGAATAAAGACGATATTTAGTTTCAATCATGCTTGAATGAATATTTTTATATATGAATCCTCTTCCAATGAAAGATTTCTATTAATTTTATATCTATAGACAAATGTTTGAATACTAAACGTTAATTTGTTTAAGTTTTTCATATGAATAAGAATTTGATCATATAATAAAATACCATCAATAGAATTTGAGTAAATTATTTCTATTAATAAATAGAATTTCAATTCTTCAAGATTTATCATTCGACGAATAAATGATCATAATAACTTCTGTTATTAATATTGAAAATATCTATTTGATTCTTCATAATACAAAAATGATGATCGAAATGAAATAATTCTTGTATGTATGTATGTATTTATACCCGTACCAACTTGGTTTTGGGTGAAGGCAAAAAAAGTTACACAGAAAATGACAAAAAAAGAAATATTCTAAAGGTCATTTTATTTTTTGATCGTCGATGAGTTCAAGTAAAACAATGGTTGTTCCAGTTGCCATCTCCAAGTCATAAAGACGTGGTTTCGATGACCACCTTCATTTAGCACTCTTTACTTGAAGACAGCTTCTTCAGCATTGGATGAAATCACTTGTTTGCCAATTGGAATTTGATGTTGTTGACACCATATCTTTGCACAGGACCTTGTGTGGTTGGTTATTCCTTGTGGTTTAAATTGCTTCTTGCAGTTCGGGCATGTGTATGTGTTGTTGTTATTTCGGCATAGCAGATCAGTGACTTTTGCAGGAGGTGATACAGTTGTGACTCGTCTTTGAACAGCACGTTGTTTAACTTATTGAATGCTATTGAGTATGTCAGGCATTGGGGGTTTGACTTGTGTGAATTGGTTGATGATTCTTCGCCAAGAATCTCGATTAAGAGTTTGTCTTCTCCAATTATGGATGTTCATTTTTTTCTAAATCATCTTTTATTCTATCTTCCCAGTTCTCGAACGTACCAGCATTGCAAGGCCTTTTAGAGTCAGCATAGTACGAGAACATAATCTTCTTGATGAGAGATGGTTCGTCATTTTCACCATTCATTCTATTCACATGACCAAACCAGCGGAGGCAGTTTCTTCGAAGAATATTTTCAAGATTTGGTTCGCCCGTGATTTGAAGAAGTTGTTCGTTAGACATTCGATCCCCAAGATTAGTTCCAATAATCGTCCGAAGACATCGATGATAGAATGTACACAGGCGCTGCTCCAGAGCCACTGCTACAGACCATACTTCACTGCCATAGAGTAAGACTGGAAGAATACATGAGCGGAATATGCGAAGTTTCGCCTCGATAGATACTGTTTTTTGATACCATACTACATGACGAAGCATATTAAATGCCACTGTAGCCTTTTCCAATCGCATTTCTATTTCATGATAGAACGAGAAGGTACGCGTGAAGCAACAACCAAGATAACAAAATTCATCCACCATTGCAACTGCATCATTTCGGATTGTTATGTCAATTTGTGGATGTATAATCTCTTCATCTTTGATAATTTTCTTTGATGTATCCACTTTGAGTTGTGTGCATTGCATAATACATGTTTTCTTGATGCTCATTGTGATGCCATATTCTTGTGAAACTTCTTCGAAAATTCTAACAAAGAGTTTTAGATCTGTAGTATTGTCGAAACAACCCACGACATCGTCAGCATAGAGGAGTGCTAACAGGTCAATATCCTTATTGTTATTACTGGCTGAATGAAAGAAGTCTTTTCCATATGCTAGTTTCACACCTGTGACATTTAATACGACCAGCCGATCAAGGATTTGACGCATCACAAAATCGAAGAAGACATTGAAAAGAATTGGTGACGGGATGCCACCTTGTTGAACATCAGTTTCAATATCGAATGGGTCAGATAATTCACCGTTGATACGTACTCTTGCTTTTGAATCTTTGTATAGAAGTTGAAGCAATCGAACAATTTTTTGGTGAGTCCATAATGTCTGCATATACACCATAGAATTTCACGGTTAATAGAATCATAGGCTTTTTGTATATCAATGAAGCATAGAAAGAGTGATTTGTAATGATCTCGTGTTTTCTCCATCAATAGTTTAAGTGTGAAGATATGATCGATGGTAGATCTATTAGACTGAAAGCCAGCTTGCTGTTCCATAATTTGAGTTCCCAGATGGCTCTGCACACGATTCAGAATAAGTCGAGAAAAAACTTTGCTTGCCACCAGTAAGAGAGATACCGCGGTGGTTACCACAGTCTCGTTTGTCACCTTTGTTTTTGAACAAGCGAATTATCATTGCTGTGGACCAGTCTTCAATTGTTTGTTCCTCCTCCCATATTTCGACGAAAAGACTATGTAGACATGTAGATCGAGCACGTCCTCCCGCCTTGATGACATCGGCTGATAGTCCATCCATACCAGGTGCTTTCCCGCTTTTCATTCGTCGTATTGCTTCTTCGACTTCCAGTAGCGATGGAGGTTTGTCCTGTCGATTTTGTTCTTCAGGAGATAGCTGAGAGATTGATATTCGTTGCATAATTGAAAGAACAATCGTGGATGGTACATTAAGTAGTTCACAGAAATATTTGCTCCATCGATGAAGACGTTCATGACTATTAGTGAGTAAATTGCTTTGCTTGTCATGAATAGGCATTTCTTCGATTTTGGCTTTTCCTCCTTTGAGTCTTCGAATCATTCTATATGCTGTTGCAGGGTCATGCTGTTTGATTGCTTGTTCGATTTCGAGGCTACATTCATCCCAGTATTCCATTTGACGTTCTTCTATCTTTTTCTTTGCTTGTTTTCGAAGAGTACAATATTGTGTACGATATTCGTGTTCTTGTCGAGTACCTCGGTGATTTTGCCATTGAAGAAAAGCATGTGACTTTTTATTCACGAGGTCGAGGATTTCATTAGTTAGCCACTCCTTGTGTTTTCTTTGAGGTTCAGTCACTCCGAAGAAATGTTCACTGAGATCTTTCATGGTGGTTGAGAGTTCAGTGTATCTTTCATTTGTTGAAGATGCTGTTGAGATTGAGGAGGATGTAGTGGCAAGTGCGGCTTGAAAGGCTAGGACAGTGACAGGATCACACAGTTTCCTCTTGTCCAACTTTCTGGATTGCTTGGCTGTGGACTTCTTTCGGCTCCTAAGATGAAGTCTGACTTTTGATCTTATCAGGTGGTGGTCTGTTCCAATGACTCCAGCTGCTGTTCGATACGCACATACATTCTCTATGGTTGATCTGAATTTTCTGTTGACAAGAGGGTGTGGGTGTGGGTGTGGGTGTGGGTGTGGGTGTGGGTGTGGGTGTGGGTGTGGGTGTGGGTGGGGGGGGTGGGTGGGGGTGTGGGTG
>CAJNSZ010001258.1:0-20902 GCA_905329745.1 Rotaria sp. Silwood2 | reverse complement strand
TGTTCTCTCTACCCAGCATTGTATACGAAGGGCAATATATATTGAAATAGCAGGCGTAAGCTTTGATATAGAAAAAAAAATGATGTTATTCTATATGCATACGTTTTCTAGGAGATTTTTCTAGTGATAAATATAGCTCCTAACGTGTACAATGCTGGGTAGAGAGAACAACTAGATTCATTGAGATATAAATGTTTGACGACATATACAGTGATGAGATAATTATACTGTCATATTTCAAGTTTAGCGCAAGCAATAATATTGAAACTTTATGTAAACATTACTGAGACTATGATTAAGTTGAGAAAAAATTTTCAAATGTATCGATCAATGTAAAAGTGATTTTCATCATGACAAAGTAAAAATCATGATAATTGTGATTTAGTCGATATCCATTAATAGGCTTATATCTTAGAAACCTGAAGGACTTCTCTAATGGAAATTTTACCGAAGGAAGCTGAAAATTGAAACTTTTGAATGCTGGGTTCTTCGGTCTCCAAAGTGATTCTATGATTGAGATAAAATCGTTGCAAGATAACGATAGTATTTGGTGTATAACTTTGCTCTAATACGTTGAATTGATGTCGAGTTGATGCCTACGATCAGGATTTATCAATACTCACATGTAGTAAAAATCTCAAACAAAATACTTGAAATATGGGCCAAGTTCGGGGACTGAGGGACTTATGGGTAGCACTGTATTGATGTTTTGTGGATGTGTCGAGATTTGTAGTACGTCTTCGGACATATTTCAATGCTTCTGCTCTTTTCAAGAATGATTTACATTCACTTGAGAATGCAATATTTAAGTCAGAAAGTATATAAAATTATTACGTACACATGCTTTTTTTCATATGTTTGCGCAAATTTGTGCGTCAATATGTTTTCTGTTTTTTTTGAGTCTTATTTACAGATAAACATTCAAATGCCCAGATGAATCTTGTGCACATATTAAATCATGCATGCAGTAAAAGGATGTTGATTGATCAGTTGCAGTAAACACATCATTTATCATCTTTTCACACCATAAGTCACACACGATCAAAACGTGTTTTTAAAGATAAATCTCAATATTTTTTCTCACATTGTTCCTCTTTGAGCGATGAAGCTCATACATAATTATTCGACACAAGGAACAACTGTTCATGCAATTTTTTGTACATTTCATAATATCATATGCTGATTAATTTGGATGTTAATGTGGGCCAGTGTGAAAAAGAAAACATTCAAACGGAAATACACATTTTAACATAATTAATCGATAGTTTGTATTAATTTTTATTTTACATAATTACCTATGCTCTTTAAACATATCTATGGATTATGCTTTATGTTTGATAATAATTTTTATCTAGAGAAATTTTCGTAAAGAAGTTTATTATTAAGTAGCTATTATTTATGCTTCAATAAACTATAGTTTTTTAGTAGAATAGTGCGTAATAGATCAATGATTTTTTTATTGAGAAAAAAAAATTCATCTAACTAAGGTGATAAATGATGATATAGATACTTTCATATTATTCTTACAAAATAGAAAAATTATCTATAGATTATGAGAAAAGGTCGATTATGGTAAGTATTTCTAACGGACCATTTATAGATATGAATCGATGAATATCGCCTGCATATAATGAATGACTTGAGTAAATATTTCTATATATTTAATAATAGAATATTATAATAAGAATAGTTAAATTCCAGCTTCTTGAAAATATTTATTCTTCTGGAACAAGATTGGATATGTGTATATTAAGAATTATTCTTGCACTATGATTAAAACGATAAATTAAGATAGATTTTTTCTTGTTGAAAATTTAGTTGAAAGTAAGTAAAGGTTCTCTTCCGTTGCCATCCGAATCTATAATATCATTAATATTTCATATGAAAAATAGAAGGCAACTACATTTACCTATAATACTTTCTCAATAGATGAAAAGATTTCCTTTCAATTTTTTATGTTGATTATTCATTGAATTATTTATTTTGTTTTATTCTTATGTTAAAAAGACTTTGCCATGATCCATACTATTGTTCAGCTATTTTATTAATGGAATCAATGAGAAACGTTGAACAAAATTCATCAATTGATGAAATAAAACTTGTTGACTATGTCCTTCATCCAATACTGACGAAAATATTTCAATAAAAATTTTTTTGTTTTATTTATTTACCTATTTCAACAGGAAATAAAATCATTTCAGCGACAATATACATTTTTTATTTATAAAAAATGTTGTTGTCAAAGTAAAACAAAAGTCTTTTTTTTTTTTTTTATTAAAACTTTTAGTATATCAAAGAACAAAATAATTCGAAATAAATCATATGGAATAGTTTCGATTAAAATTCAATAAAACCCATAAATGCTCTTTTATCATTGATATAGGTAAGTTTATTTTGCATATTGAGATTTTTTGATCAGTAAAAAAATAGACAAGATGAGACATTTTTATTAAAAAAATCATTTTAAAATGATATTTCACTTAAAGTCTAAACGAAGAGTTAAATGAAAATCAGTTGAAGTTCAATCAATGTGAATTATTTTATAGAAATATCTCAACATTTGAAATGAAAAAAAAAAAAAAAGTTTCTTTAAACAGAAAAAGCGATAATTGATTGTATGTTTATCAGAAATGTAGTTCTTCTTCAGTTTCATACAAAGCTCAACCTACACATATAGTGGTTCAATCATAGAGGACAACTTGAGAGTGAGGATATATCCTGTGTGATCAACAAGTAGGTGACCTTATCAATTGCCAGTGACTATATGTTTATATTCATCTTTTTGGATTTATGGAAAGAATTATAGAAAGATGAATGTTATATTCATTATAAAATAGCAAAACCCGCAATAGATAGAAGCCTGAAACTAAGAGAAAATTGTATGTAATATGGAAAGATTTTAAATGGTCTACTACTTAATCAAGTGTAATACTTCATAAACAAATACAAGAATTCATTAAAGTTTGGTACTGGTACTCGCATTTGATGTTCTTGTCGTTGAACAGATTATTATTTAGTTTCTGAATCTTTCTAGCTTATTACGTTGTGATACTTATAAAAATTTGTGGTAATTTTATTTGTCAACATTGCAACTAATTCTCTCCTGGAACTAATCGTCACTGTTCCAAAAATAAAAATGAAAAAAGGATGTAGGTGTTGGTTTAATGACAAGAACTAAGTCTATACCCACAAAGTTTCTTTTCTACGCTTTATAAATTTTATAATTTATATTCAAGTTATGACGTTTTAATGCACCCTCGTGAAGATTCAGAAATGGTGGCTATATGCCAGTTTCAATCATTAATAAAATCAAAAGAAAATGATGGTGCATTACTAAAGAAATGAAAGTTTACATTTTTTCACTATTATTTGTTTGTTGAAATGAATTTTGTTTATTATTCTAAAGGGTATCATTTAACATGACAGTAATTCTCTATTGACTTACGAAGTAAAAATAATGACAAAAAATGTCGAGCTCTATTTCTCTTCAATAGACAAGTGTTGAAAGAAAACTTTTTTACCAAAAGATAGAGCTTTTTCTCCTCTTTTAAATCGAATATAATTCATTTTCTTAACACATATATAAACAGGACGACACAATAAGAAAAACAGAGACAATCTCAAAACATATTCTTCAATAAATACGTTTTGAAAGTAAAATTTTGTTATCAGTTGATAGGAAATTTTCTCCATTTCCAAACGGCGTATGATTTATATGCCTTATACATTCGTAAGTAAAATGAGAGAAAGAAGCTAGACAAACACTAATGCAATAAATTGACAACTTTTATACCAATTTATCAAAAAACAGCTTACTAGACAATAACTGATTTAATCGTTTCGTGCTCATTAAAAATGCCTTGTACAACTATAGTTACTTAATCTTTTATGAATTCGTTAAAACAGCTTGTAAAACGATAGGCAATTATACTTAACTGCCATCCATAAGACCTTTTTGACTAATTCATAGGGATATTGAAAATTTTTCGGGCAAGTATTTCTCTTTCTTGTTCGTCTCATTCTATTTACTAGCATATGGCAAATATTTAATCATACACAGTTCGCAAGAGGGAAAAAAATCCTACCAATTGTTTTAAAAAAAATTCTTTTTCTTAGGTATTTATAGAAGGGATACAACGATTAACATTTTGTGCGTCTTTTTATAAGATTTAGATGTGGGACGGGGGTGTACGTGTGGGCACAATATATGTTTTTTGCCGATGCTCACATCCACATCCACATCCACATTATTTACCAACATTTAACGAATGTATATCGTAGTTATACAAAATCACCTAAAAAAATCGGTAAAATGAATATATGAGAAGAGAGTCATAGTGTCTGAACAATGGGATCTTCTATAAAGCATAGAGATGGACACCAATCGTGGGATTGGTGTGGTTTTTTGCTTGGATGCATTTATTTTTTCCATCCTAATCTTCGTCCTCAACAAAATGGCTCTGGCATGATACTGTACACGTCTAACTGAAATAGATTAGAAATAAATATTCATTAGGTATACATGATACAGATCAAAATGAAGGTCTTTTCGTACACAATTGATTCGGACTGCCTTCCATGTCATGACTATTGTACACATAACATTGATGATAATTTACGAGATGTCATTAGTTCTTTGTCGGTGACGGAAAATCCTAAAATCTCTTTTAATATTTATGAATAGTCATATTTCTCAAAGGGATTTTTTTGGGAATCAAAAGTATTGTGATAAATCAAACAATGATGTGAGATATTATTCTGAAATGTCGACAAAAATGAAAAATGTTCGACAAGAACTTCTTAGTCGTCAAAGCTCATAATGGCAATACATATCCAGGACATCAATCCACTCCAAGTGAAGTTAACAATAAATATTCAGAGTTGTCCTTTGATGAGGGAGTAGGGTTTTTATACATTTCTAATGTTTATCATCCGGTGTATATTGTTTTCAATTCGTTCAATGTCTGGATGATTTCTAGGTAATGTTTTCAAACTGATCATCAACGCCTTTTCACGTGCACTAGTAGTACTTGCTCATAGCGTTGATCGTTCTCAAGGACACGACTCAAATTATTGTAAGCGAATCTAATAGCTGGATGATCTTCAGGTAGAATTTGTAAATGAATATTGAGTGATTTCTGAAAATAGTTGGCCACTTGTTGGAGGTTATTTAACGTAAAATAAGCCAAACCTAGACTATTGTAGGTTTCGGCGAGTTCAAGATTATTTGATGGAAGTGTTTGTTCTTGAATTTTTATTGTTCGATGAAGGTTTTCTAAACTTCGATGCATTTCTCCTTGTCGACAAAGTGCTGCTCCAATGCAGCTGTAACTTATTCCAACTTCTGAATGGCATTCACCTAATTCATTTTTGCGAATGGTCAAGCTCGCTTCATAATGTTTCAATGCATTATCATAACTTGTTATATCATACATAGCTCGATCGATATCCATATGACAATTGGCAAACATGATTTGGATTTCCTGCATCATTCAATCATAGTATTTCAGCGCCTGTTGATATTCACCCATTTCATGAAGAATTTTTCCGAGAGCATCGAATGTATATTCATGATTGATTGTTCGTTTCAAATGATCATACATTTCTTTCAAACGATCATCGGTGTTGCTAGCTAAAGATAATTGAACCACATGAAATCCTTCTTTAGAATCTTCGATTATGTTATCAATACGATAGAGAGCTTCCAATATAATCAGTACTTCGTCTTCTGTGTCATATGCACTATGTTCTTTGATATCTGCAAAGCCTTTTATTGGTAAACGTGGATCAATTGTTATTTCGAAGAGAATACGTCGATAGTTATTACTCATTGAGCGATCTTGCAGAAAACTCATTACTATTCGATGTTGGCGGCTAGTTGAGAAGAAACTGTTCATCAGAATAAATTCATGTACATTGTCAAGCATTTTAATTTTAGTTCACTATCATTGACGTATTGACCTCGAAAGACTTTCACAAGATCTCGTTTTTTACTAAGCCGAAGGAATTGTTCGTACTGGTGCTCAATAGCATGAGTCAAGTCACTGATGAAAAACCGAAATGCAAAGAACAAATCAAAATTACGGCAACGTAGAGCACTGTTTAAGAGTCGATATAAACAAGAATCTAAAGTATAACACCAGATAGCTTTGCCCAAGGTATATTCACGTTCAAAGAGCCCAATATTGGTCAATTTATCTCATTTATCAGCATAGAGTTTTCTGCACATGTCTACTCGTTCTTTTCTGGCATCTTGTGAATGATGTATGTATGTATGTATGTATGTATTTATACCCGTACCTAAAAGGTATTGGGTGAAGACAAAAAAAGTACAAAGGAAAATTACACAAAAGAAGGGAAAAAATAGAAAAAAAACAATGTTCTAAGAGTCAATTTCATGTTCGTTCGTCGATGAGTTCCAGCAGCCAGCGGGTTTGTTCCAGTTGTCACCTCCCCGACATAAAGACGAGTTTTCAATGACGACCTTCATTTAATACTGTCCACTTGGAAATCAGCTTCTTCAACATTGGATGTAGGTTACTTGTTAGTTTATTGCACCCCATTTTGTTGGCACCATTTCTTTGCACAGGATTTCACATGGTTGGTAATTCCTTGTGGCTTGAATTCTTTCTTGCAGTTCGGGCATACATAAGTCTTGTTGTTGTTTCGCGGAATAAGTTGAGTAACTTTTGGAGGAGGAGGAGAAAGAGCTGCTCTCCTTCTTTGCACAGCACGTTGCTTTATTTGTTGTATAATGTCGAGTATATCGTGTGCAGGAGGCTTGACCACTGTATGCTGATTGATCGTTGCACGCCACGTATCTCGATCAAGCGTGGCTCTTCTCCAGTTACGTACATTTAATTTCTCCAGATCTTCCATTATTCTGTCTTCCCATTTCTTATACATACCAGCATTTCGAGGTCTTTTTGACTCACCATACCATGAGAACATGATTTTCTTTATAAGCGATGGCTCATTGTTTTCATCCACCATTCGATTTACGTGACCAAACCAACGCAGGCGATTTCGACGTAGGATATCGTCGAGGCTCGGCTGACCCGTGATTTGAAGCAGTTGTAGATTTGATATTCGGTCTCCAAGGTTGACTTCAATGATGGTTCGAAGGCATCGATGATAGAATGCACATAAACGATGTTCTGAGGCTCTTGTGAGAGACCAAACCTCACTACCATACAGAAGGATAGGAAGAACACACGCTCGAAAGATTCGTAGCTTTGCTTCAATAGAAATTGTTCTTCTGTGCCATACTACGTGACGAAGCATATTGAAGGCCGTTGTTGCTTTTGCCAATCGTACTTCCATCTCTTTAGTGCATGAGAAATCTCGGGTGAAGTGGCATCCAAGATAGCAGAATTCATCCACAGTAGCAATTGTCTCATTTCTGATGTTGATGTCAATGAGTTGGTAAGCAACCTCTTCATCTTTGATTATTCTTCTTGAGTTTTCTTCCTTGAGTTGTTTACATTGCATTATACAAGTCTTTTTAATACTCATTGTGATACCATATTGTTGGGATATATCTTCGAAAGTGTGAACGAATATTTCCAGATCTGTAGCACTTTCGAAAAAACCAACTACATCGTCGGCATACATAAGAGCCAATAGTTCCACATCTTCGTTGTTATCGGTTGTAGAGTGGAAGAAATCCCTTCCATAGTTCAATTTCACACCAGAAACATTTTGTACCTCCATATGTAAAAATACTTGACGCATAATAAAGTCGAAGAAGACGTTGAACAGTGTTGGAGAAGGTATACCTCCTTGTAGAACACCAGTTTCGATGCCGAATGGATCAGATAATTCACCATTTATGCGCACTCTTGCTTTGGATTCTTTGTATAAGCGTTGGAGGAGCCGAACCATTTTTTCAGACAAACCATAATGTCTACATATTCGCCACAGAATTTCACGATCAATGGAATCATAGGCTTTCTGTATATCTATGAAACATAGAAATAATGACTTGTTATAATTTCGAGTTTTTTCCATCAACATTTTAAGAGTAAATATGTGGTCAATAGTAGATCTGTTTGACTGAAATCCAGCTTGTTGTTCCATAATTTGTTTCCCCAAATAAGCTTGTAAACGATTCAAGATGATACGAGAGAATATTTTGCTTACTACTGGTAATAGCGAAATACCACGATAGTTTCCACAATCTCGTTTATCCCCTTTGTTTTTGAAAAGACGAATAATTATTGCTGTTGACCAGTCATCTATTGGTTCTTCTTTTTCCCATATTTCGACAAATAAAGCATGAAGTCTAATAGCCAGAGCACGACCACCAGCCTTGATAATGTCAGCTGATATACCGTCCATACCAGGAGCTTTACCACTTTTCATTCGTCTAATTGCTTCTTCAACTTCTTGAAGTGATGGTGGTTTATCTTGTCGACTTTGTTCGTTTGGTGATAGTTGTCTAATTGGTATTTATTGAATAGTTGCAGGATCCGCTGTTGTAGGGACGTTGAAGAGTTCAGAGAAATATTCTCTCCAGCGATGAAGACGATCATATGAGTTAACGAGAAGGATACCTTGTTTATCATAGATCGGCATTTCTTCGATTTTGGCTTTTCCTCCTTTCAGTCTTCGGATCATTCTGTAAGCTGTAGCAGGATCATGTTGTTTGATTGCTTGTTCGATTTCCAGGCTCAATGCATCCCAATATTCCACTTGACGTTCTCCAACCTTTTTCTTTGCCAGTTTTCGAAGAATATTATATTGTGTTCGATACTTCTTTTCATTTCGAGTACCTCGATGATTTTGCCATGATAGAAAGGCTTCAGACTTTTTACCGACTATATCGAGAATTTCATTTGTGAGCCATTCCTTGTGCTTTCTTGGAGGTCCAGTATCTCCAAAGATATTTTCACTGATGTTTTTCAAGGTGGTAGATAATTCGACATACTTGTCGTTGGCTGCTATGGTTGGTGAAGTATATGTAGTCGTAGAAGACAGAGCAGCTTGAAAAGTTTGAATACAAACAGGATCACGTAATTTCATTGTGTTTAGTCTACCAGAGAATTGTTTTTGCGTAGTTTTTACTCGACTTTTCAGATGGAATTTAAGTTTGGTTCGTACGAGATGATGATCTGTTCCAATAACACTAGCAGCTGTTCGATAGACTCGTACATCTTCTACAGAGGATCTGAATTTTCGATTGACTAGAGTATAATCGATCATATGCCATTTTTTATTACCCGGGTGCATCCAAGTCATTTGATGAATTGGTTTGTGTTCGAAAAATGTATTGGCAATAATAATGTCGTTGTTTGAGCAGAAATCGGTGAGACGTTGTCCATTTTCATTTAGATCATCCACTGCATGCTTGCCAACTACACTAAATCCATCAAGATGTTGTTGTTGACTAACTCTTGCATTAAAATCACCCATGATGAGAACCATTTCATTTTTTGGTGTTTTATCGAGCGTTTGTTGTAAATCGATGTAGAAAGCATCTGCAGCGTCGATTGCCGTTGATTGTCCAGGTGGAGGATTGATAGGAGAATACACAGCAATGATAGTTATATAGATTGGGTGACGTTGTAGACGAGCAGTGAGGATACGATCGCTAACTGCTTCCCATGTAGAACCACCATCTCTCCATGATTTGCTTGCTTGTTTTCCAAAACAGAGAGCTACACCATGAGCAGATCGTGTTTTCGTTAAACTTGAGGCGCCAGAATATATGAATGTATAGTCGTCGATTTTAGTGACACCAGAATCATATATAGACGTTTCGCTGAGTGCAGCAACTTGAATACGATGTTTATAAAGTTGTTTGACAATGAGTTCCTTCTTCCATTGTTGTCGACACGATCGAACGTTCCAGTGACCAAAAAACGTCGATTTGCGTGCACCAATGCACGGATTCTTGTCTTGTTCTTGTGCTAGAGAAGTTTAATGTCCCTCTGACAGGTAGCAAGCCTGACAGAAAGACGATTTTTGGCTACCGGCAGCCCAGGGGCGCCCCCCACACACTGCAAGCAGAGGTGGGCTCCTGTGAATGTCGAAAGACATCCCCGGCAGGCGTGAATGATGTATTCGAATTAGAACTTTAATGTGAAGTAGAAACCATAGGAAATGAGCATTTCTTGACTGTAATAATTTAGATTCAATCGGTATCAAAGTAATGATCGTAGTATCGTCTAGCTTTTTACGATCTTTTTGATCTTGAATGATTTGTACCAATATTTCATTGAAACTTTTGCATACTTCTCTGGTCTAAAANCTATCTGCACAGAAAAAAATGACGCTCTTACCAATCGATTATGGTTGGGATCAGATCAGCATCACTACACGATTCCTGGCAGAAGTCGACCATAGCCAGGCCTGAATCGCAGCTGGTCGGATATGCAAAAAAGTGGTGGCAGGAAATGCTCTGGATGAGTTGATAACAGTTAGTACTCATAGTGGGAAGTGTGAAAATGAAGATGGAAAAGTTTTTCGAAGTAGCTTTTTTTAGGGGCATTTTGTGTACAAACCGTCACCCGTGCTTTGAAATCTGTCGATGAAATTCGATGTAGCGTCTTTTGAAACTCTAAAAGCCAGGATACTACTAACAGGAAAAAACTCCACGGGGGGGGGGGGGCAGAAAAATGCTAATTTTTTTCACAAACTTCGAGTGCAAAATGTTTTTGATAAAATTCCTTCGTTTGGGTCTAACATCACCCGCCCATGACTTTCATTTTGGACCCATGCTCAGAAGTAGAGATTCAGTATACTGAAAAATCCTGGGTACGCCACCGTTAAACATAGACCAATAGAATTGGTATAGTTGAGATAGACAGCAATTCAAGTTGAAGGTTCTTCAGAAAAAAAAAAGTTATTGTTATTAATAACAAATAACAATAACAATAAATTCACACCCCTATTATTGCCAGGTTCTCGTAACGATGTAGTATCACTAAAATGTTGTTGACGCAAACGAGTGATACGTTGAATAAGTTCGTTCTTAGTAAGTGTCTGTAAATCATTATCGCTCATGGCAAATAATTCTTGACAATCAGAGATAATAGTATTCAAATGAGTAGATATAATTTCATTAATTGTAGATGGATTCGTTTCTAAAATAAATAGAAGTTTTAAGTATAGACACAATAATAACAAACTATGTCGTAGAACTGATCATGGAACATAACCTTCATTCATATCCTGCTCCCACTTTCATACACCCACACCGAATCGATCTTGGCGATTAGTACGGAAGTCTCTTTTGACTTGGCTTTTTAGTCTTCTTTTGTCGAATTACGAGTAATTTATTCGATCTCCTGTCTATGTGAATAGGATCATTGAGAATTGAAATGATTGAATCTCAATTTGAGATATTCTCGTTAGGTAAACAGTATAGTCTTTAGAAACTTCCTAAAGCTTGAGCGGCAACGAATATTCCTCTATTGTGATATTCACATGGTAAAGAAAATACCTGTTTTTACTTGTTCCGAAGTGTAACGATGTTAGTAGAATAAGCTTATATCTCGATCTGAAAACATTTCGTGGTTGCCCAAATTTTACGAAATTTCTAATGATTTTAATACTTTTCGTGAGTGTAGAAACATTAATGATTTTCTAGATCAAGTCTTTTGATGAATATGAGGAAATTATATTCTCAATATTTGGTTCCAATCCTATTGATATACAGTAATAGAATGATGTCTCGATTAAAAATGATGATCAGCAATCGCACAATCTCTCCATGAGATATTGATGTACAATTTCTCATTTGCCGGAGTCTGTCTGTTCTTCGATCTCAATGGCTTTGATTTCAGCAATTAACTCTTCAAAGGCTTGATCAAAATTATTCGGTAACGAGAAGTCGAATTATAATTGATCAGTTATATGAGTTATTTATATATTTTATTTCTTATTTTGTCTATTCAAACTGAGCGAAGTTGAAGGAGATGGACGATGCTAATTTATGAATGATCTAATGGCAATATCTACAGATCCTTCAGGTATGGAATGAATTTAATATGTTTATTCACAGTGTACAAGATCTCTAAATCAATATTATTAGTAGTGAAAAATGAGAAAATATTTAAAATTTTCTAGAAAAACTCTCCTCGTTTACAATAATAACTGTCATAATATTGATGATTGAAGCAGACAAGAACAACGAAGCAATTTTCAATTGCTCGAGCCATTGCTTCATGTATACCTCCATGCAAATCATTTTTGTCCATCCATACTTTGTAATTTAGATTCTATCAATGAAAATTATCATATATATTTATACATATGAAGTCATCTAATTTATCCTTAAGTCGATTACAGATTTTTTTCACAAATATCTAATGATGATTCATGATGGTAGCTGATCATAATATGTCGTTGCTTTTGCTGACTATTAATAGCTTTACAGCACACTTGAATAGGTGACTGATCTGCAATGACATAAAGAAAATATGTGTAGTCTATAACAGTACGATCTCTTTTTTTTTGTATACCAAGTGATGGTGAAGGTTCTTGTACTGTTTTATTGTTTCTATCACTTGGCGTTTTGCCAGCATTGTTACCAGACGTGGTACTAGCATTATTCGAATTCGAAGGCAAAATTTCGACGTTTGAAGCTGAATAATTCACAGAATAAATATGTTGATTTGACGATTGTATAGATCTACCATTCATTGATGTTGTTGGTGTAGAAGGTATGGTTGTCTCAATTGAAGTTGCAGCATCGTCTGGCAAAAGTAGTTCATTGAAGTCATTACCACTTGTTTCTAAACGAATAAATGAGCAGTATGACAGAGGACTATATGATGTAACATAATTACTCACTGGCACTTAAGTCAATAGGTCGAACCGATTTATTCATATCATCAGCCATTCCTCTCTCTACAAGACATAAATTCTAGTCTCTATTCAAAGTTCTTTTCATCATATCACCTGTGACTCATGAGAAAACATCCGTAGAATTCCGTTCGTTTATGAGCCAGGATTCATGCATCTAGGTAGACTTTAGTGAACTATGTCTACCATAAAAAAAGACAGTGCCCATATGAAACTTTCAAAGTATAGCTCTTTTTCCATTGGCAGTATATAATTGCCTAATTGAGATTTTTACATCGGCAAAGTTATCCGGTCTAAATTCAAAAATATTGTTTTGCTCAAAATACGAATTTCTTTAGCAAAAACTCACTAAAAACGTTTGATGTCCTTAAAAAGAAGCCATGAGCACGAACCATCATATAGTAGGCATAGTTCATTAGAGTCTAAAATATGCATAAATGGCAACTAAAGAGCAAATGGACATCCGAGAATATTTCTTCATCGACAATAGTTATCTATCAATGCGACATTTTTTTTATGTTTGTAAAAACCTATTTATTACTTGACGAATTCATTAATCATCTTTTCTAGAAAAGAAAGAAGCGACGAAAATTCGTATCCAATCATCACACGTGAAGCACGTGCTTATAACTGTTACTTACATTTTTTTTTGGCTTTTTTTATTCGTTGTTTTGTTGAAACGGTGTAGATGTTATGGTCGATAATCTACAAAATAAATATAATTTACAACTCTGGATGCATCGACGAAAATATACCGAATCTTTCGTTCTGCTTCGCGTTAATAATGATGGAAGGATAGAAAAACAAACTTGATTTTCATAATTTGCAAGCAAGAGTAACAAGTTACAAGAGACTCGCAATCTGGATTCGATATTGTCCGTAATTTCATACATGTAGAGCTTCAAAAATCATTTGACATAGAAAATAAATTTTCAAATGAAACCATTGATCAAAATGGATATAGTTTTTCTTTTTTTTGCATCGGAGACTATTCAATAAATATTATCTGTCTATTTGAAGGTCATTAAGGTAGATATTTTAGAAAATAGCAAGAACATAGTCATTTGATGAATTTGAATGTGTGTGAGCGTCTTATTTTCCACTAATCCACGTACATATACACACTATACTAACATACAGATGCATTCAACATATTCCTATATCTTAATGCTTCTGAAAGAATCTTGCAGAAAAAAGCAACCGGAATACCATATTCCTTATCAACAATTGGGGTGAATATGCTTTCAACTCCTTTTGAGTATTCGTTTGATATGTGGAAGATCAACTTCGAGTTAATGAACGGAGACAGCAACTGTCGAATTGCTTCATTAAAAATTACTAAAATAGAATTATCAAGACCGAATTGTCTCCACGATTGAAATTTCACATAGAAGATTACTCATGTGGAACTGTAGACCACACATAGGGTTTGAAAGTGCTAAATATCAGCTCTGAAATCATTTCATTTGTTGGTAGATCGCCTTCGTTGAAAAGCGAAATTTTCATGAAAAATCCAACTTTGTTGAGGTTCTCTGAAAAACTCTATCTATCTATCTATATTATACCCTTACCAAGCAGGTTTTGGGTGAAGACAAAAAAAAAAAAGTACAAAAAACTAGAACACAAAAGTAACAGTTCATTCGCTCGATGTTCAGTTCGTTCATCGAATTGGTTCCGTCTTCCAGCAGTTGTCAGGTTGTCATCTTCAAGCCACAAGGACTTGGTTTGGATGAGAACCGTCATTGAGCGCTGTTGTATGGGCAAATTTGTTTCTTCAACAAGTAGGATGCACCAATCAATCAATCAATTGAAATCCCATTTTGTTCACACCACTTCTTTGCACAGGATTTTGCGTGCTTGGTAATTCCTTGTGGTTGAAATTTCCTTTTGCAATTGGGACATGTGTACGTTCGATCGTTGTTCTTGAGAATCAGTTCCGTGACTTTAGGTGGAGGAGGAAGGAGAGCAGCTGCTCTTCTATGTTGAGCTCGTTGTTTGAATTGATGAACAATATCTAAGATATTCGATGCTGGAGGTCTTGCTTGTGTATGTTGATTGATTTTAGCTCTCCAAATATCTCGATCCATGGATTCCCTTCTCCAATTCCTTATTCCACATTTTTCGAGGTCATCGGTTATCATATCTTGCCATGTCTTTCGTTTCCCCGAATGAAGAGGTCGTTTTGAGTTAGAATAGTATGAGAACATGGTTTTCTTGACGAGAGAAGGTGCTCCATCAAGATTATTCATACGATTTGCATGGCCAAACCATCTGAGTCGGTTTCGTCTCATGATATCAACGAGTGAAGGTTGCCCAGTTAGAGTAAGTAGTTGTTCGTTTGACATTTGATCGCCGAGATTCACACCAATAATCGTACGAAGACATCGATGGTAGAAGGTGCATAGTCGTTGTTCAAGTTTTGTTGTCAAAGTCCATACTTCACTGCCATAGAGAAGGACAGGTAGAACACAAGAACGAAATATGCGTAGACGTGCAGTTGTAGAGACCGTTTTCCTAAACCAGATGACGTGACGAAGCATATTGAAGGCTGTTGAGGCTTTGGCAAGACGGGCATCAATTTCTCTGTCGGACGAAAAATCTCGAGTAAAGTGATAACCGAGATAGCAGAATTCATCGACTGTGTGTATGTCTTCTTGACGGATGTTGATGTTGATGGGAGGTATTTGTACTTCTTGTCCTTTGCTGATTTTTCTAGAGACGTCTTCTTCCAATTGCCTCATGGGCATAATACACGTCTTCTTGATGCTCATAGTTATCCCAAATTGTTGAGTTATTTCTTCGAAGATATTGATTGCTAACTCGAGATCGAGGGCATTGTCTGTAGACAGGGCGACATCGTCGGCATACAAGAGAGCCAAGAGTTGCAGATCATCATCATCGTCAGTTGTAGAATGGAAGAAATCCTTGCCATACGACAGTTTTACACCAGTAACATTGAGGATCTGAAGTTGTTCGAGCACTCGACGGACGATGAAATCGAAAAATATATTGAAGAGAATTGGAGATGGAATGCCACCTTGAAGTACGCCTGTTTCTATATTGAAAGGAAGGGAGAGTTCGCCGTTGATACGGACTCGGGCTTTTGAGTCGTTGTAGAGTAGTTGTAGAAGACGAACGATTTTGTCAGAGAGTCCATAGTGCTTGCAGATCGTCCAGAGAAGAGCACGGTTGACAGAATCATATGCTTTTTGAATATCGATGAAACATAGGAATAGTGGTTTGTTGTAATCTCGTGTATGTTCGAGGAGCATCTTGAGAGTGAATATATGGTCAATGGTAGATCGGTTTGATTGAAAACCGGCTTGTATTTCGAGTAGTTGAGATCTGAGGTGCTGTTGTACACGGTTGAGGATGATTCGGGAGAAGACTTTGCTGGCAACGGGTAGAAGGGAGATTCCACGATAGTTTCCACAATCCTTTTTGTCTCCTTTGTTCTTGAAAAGACGGATGAGGATGGCAGTTGACCAGTCTTCCATATCTTCTTCACTTTCCCATATATCGACAAATATTTTTTGTAATCGTCTAGCGAGTACACGACCACCAGCTTTTAGGACGTCGGCTGTGATTCCATCCATACCCGGAGCCTTTCCACATTTCATTCGGGCAATTGCTTGTTCTATCTCAGAAAGAGAAGGTGATTTGTTCTGCCGTTGTTCTTCTTGAGTAGAGATAGTCGGCACAATGATGGTTGAAATGACAGAAGGATCGATAGATGAAGGCACATTGAGTAGATCGTAGAAGTATTCCCGCCATCGAGTGAGACGGTCATGTGAATTGGTGAGTAGTTTGCCCTGACTGTCGAAGATTGGCATATCTTCTATCTTGGCCTTACCACCTCGAAGTCTTCTGAGCATTGCGTAGGCAGTTGCTGCATCGTTTTGTTTGATTGCTTGTTCGATGTCGAGGCTCAGTTCATCCCAGTATTCTGTTTGTCGATCTTCACAAGCTTTCTTTGCCGTTTTGCTAAGAAGAGAATACTTGGTATAATACTTTCGTGCATTTTTCGATTTGAGATTGTTTTGCCAGTCTTGAAATGCTTGAGCTTTCTTCTGTATGATGTCTAGTATTTCACTAGTGATCCATTTTTTTCTCTTGACTGTAGGTAAATCTTGTGCAAAATGTTGTTGACTGAGATCGTTGACTGTTTCGACAAAATCATTGTATTTTTCATTGCATGTATATTGAGAAGAAGTAGCATGGCTCACAGAGGATAGGGCAGCTTGAAATGCTCGTCTGCGAATCGGATCTTGTAGCTTTTTCTTGTCAAGTCGTGTGGAACGAGAAAAAAGCTTTTGTTTTCGTCGACTCTTGAGATGAAATTTGAGTTTTGTTCGAAGGAGGTGGTGGTCAGTTCCGATTGTTCCGATACAGCTGCGTAGAACACGGACGTCTTCGACGGTCGAACGAAACTTCCTGTTGACAAGTGTGTAGTCGAGCATATGCCATTGCTTATTGCCTGCATGCATCCAGCTTGCTTGATGAATGATCTTGTGCTGAAAGAATGTATTAGAGATGATGAAGTCGTTGTGTGAGCAGAAGTCAAGGAGTCGTTGTCCATTTTCATTGAGCTTATCAATTGCATGAGGACCGACGACACTTGAGGCTGTTTCATGTTGTTCTTTTCCCACACGAGCGTTAAAGTCTCCCATGATAAGAACTATATCATTATTGTTGACTTTGTGAATTGTTTGTTGTAGGTCACAATAGAAACTGTCAGATGCAGTAGCTGTTGCATTTTGACCAGACTGAGGATTGATTGGGGCATAGATAGAGATGACTGTGATGTTAACAGGATGAGCATTGAGACGACAATAGATGATGCGTTCACTGACAGCTTCCCATGTAGATCCAGCATTTCTCCAGGCTGCAGTTGCTTGCTTGTCCAAGCAGATGGCGACACCATGAACAGAACGAGATGGAGCGGAGCTTGGGAGGCCAGAGTATAGACATGTGTAGTCGCCGAACGATGTAACGCCAGAGTCGTACATAGAGGTTTCACTAAGAGCGGCAACACGTATACGATGTTTCTTCAATTGATTTGAGATAAGTTGTTTCTTTGGTTGTTGTCGACATGAACGAACGTTCCATTGGGCGAAGAACGATGGTTTGCGTGCGTTTATGCACGGATCCTTGTCTTTTTCGTTAGCAGTTGAAGTTTAATGTCCACCTGACAGGTTGCTAGCCTGAAAGGCAGACGGATTTGGCTACCGGCAGCCCAGGGGCGCCTCCCACACTCTGCGGGCAGAGATGGGGCCCTGTAGATGTCCAAGAACATCCCCGGCAGGCGCTGAAAAACTCGCACCGCTATATCGAGCTTGAACTTCTAGTGAGAATGGCCTTTTATAAGTTCTATTTTCACTGAAAATTTCTTCTCTCTGTACTGTTCCAGTAACGAGAGCAAATGTCTCAAAGTGGATAAAAACCAGTAATATTGCCTGAATATAAATGAAACTCATAGAATACAAAAGGGTGAATTAGTTGAGCTGAACATTTTATTATCTGTTGAGCTTACTGGTATATACATCTATAGAAATGCTCAGCTTCGTTAGCAAAATTTTTTGAGAAAGACTCAATCCGCAACGTGCTCTACTTTTGGGTGTTGCATTTCCAAATTTTTCAGAAAAAACTTCGTTCAAAATCGATGCTACAACGTTTCTGAAAACGATTTATCTCTAACATGTGTCTTAGACTTTAGAAGACTTGAAATCCTTGGTTGAGCACAATCAATCATGGCTTACATAGACTGACTCATGAAGGAAGTTCTGCATATCATGGATCGAAAAACATTAAAAAAAACATGCATTTATGAATGTCTCTTGTCACATGCACATATAGTCTGTGAAGCGGTTATTGTATGTAGCAACGATGTTGTTTGACGACAAGTCAGAACAAGAAACACAATTATAGCCATAATAATCACAGCTGATCCATCAACATCTACTAGAATTATCAATTGATCTTTTGTTTGTACGACATCTCTCTTCAAAACTCAAAGCTGTAGATAGTAAAAAAGTCAATATCAATATATTTCGTTCAGTGTCTCATTATGGTCTTTGGTTGAAAATTGTTTCATTAATTCTATAGTTGAAGACATTAAACTTTCATTGAACGCTATAATAGTCTTGGATAGTAGGAATCTCGAATTCTGAAGAACCATGTCATGTCTACGTCTGCATATGTATTTATTCTGAGAAGGATATAGTGAGAAAATTACCTTATTTATATTCTCTTCTTATTTCTAGATTTTGTTATGCGAATCAATAGCTTTATTAGCATAGCTTGCCTTCATGTTATGATAAAACGGAATTTCTAGAAGGAAGAAAGTTAGCTTTTCCGGATGCTTTTAGAAATACTACTGAATACATTTCAGTTCTCTGAGTTCAGCAAAATCAAATTCGATAATGTTTAACCAATCTTACACGTTGTACTGGTTCGGTTTGATAATAAAGCATAGCTAGAATACTCTACACTTCAGAATTAGCTCTTTCTCATTGTCTCAAATAAACGAACTTTTCTGGTGGTTCACATAGATCAGTAAAATTCGATCAGATCAGCCCTGATAATAATAAAATCCACTGGAAAAGTCCTAGTGTACGAATGAAAGTTGTCAAGAAATTGCTCCTGTCGACGGAAAATTTCAAACACCAACATTTCGAACATTCTCACTAAATGCATCTCATTCTAATTAGTATTCTGAGAACTTTTTATTGTCTCGAAAGTAAGATATTAGTACATCTGAATAGAAATTAAACAAGTGTCAATTTCCATCGCCTCTCTTATTTATGCTACACTATGTACATAGTAGAAAATGAAACATATTTGACAATTGATCGCGATAGTTTTTTTGCTAGCATTATGCAGTCTAAATTGATGTTACTCGTATCGAATGGACAAGGAATGGATGCGAACAGAGCTGGGCATTTCCATGGAAACAATTCAATTTGGGACCCCTAAGACTGTCCACGTAATTTGTGAATTCCCTAGTAATTCACAAATTACGTGGACAGTTTTAGGGGTCCCAAATTGAATTGTTTCCATGGAAATGCCCAGCTCTGGATGCGAAGCAAAAGGGAGCAGCGGATTTTTAAATTGTTAGGATCTCTCAGATTAGCACTAACTAAACAAATCCTGATGCAAATATAATTAAAAATCGCCGCTTAAGATTCAATCTTCTAGTGAAATACCTATCTTTGTTCAAGAACAATCGATCAGACTGAAACTGTTCTAAAACATATTTCAACCTAGGGCTGAACGAATCCAGCTGTTTTTCCGAGTTGAGTTAAGTCGAATCAAGTTATTTTTGCCATTTTGCTGCTTTATGTTTATTTTGATAAAGAACGTTAACAGAAAGCTTTTCATTAAACGATATCTAGCTCCCAGTTTTTATGCACAAAAAAAAAGAAAAATTATACATGAAATAAAATTGTACAACTACTCTAGATTTATGATCATCAACATAAGAAAAGTTAAATCAACTCTTCTCTTTTATATAGTTCCGCAACAAAGTAAAAAAAACATAATTTTCTATAAACAAAAACCTATTTACAAGCAGAAGTTATTGATTATCATTTAAATTAATGACGGAATGCGTTTTAAAAACGTTAAAATACAAATATTAACTTCTGTAAAACTTGAACAATGGGATCTCATTAAAAGACCACTTGAATACACATGACTTTTCTAGCAATCTTATTAAGAAACTGATATAATTTCTTTTTTTTTGGAAAATAAGATCACTGGTTAAAGCTTCTTCTTGTAGAAAATCGAATGGCTATCATTTCCCATAAATTGTGGTTTCCTGAATCGGTCCCTAAATCAGGTCCACATTTGTGGACAATTCAACAATTGAGATCAATCTAGTGACCAAATAGGGACTTTCATTTAGGGACTTTTCAATTTAGGAACTTTTTTATAACATATATCATACGTACTCTAGTTCAATATTTTTACATTCCAATGCAACTTAGCGTAAAGTAGAAGAACCTGTATGCAAATAAAAATGAAAACCATTGACAACGAGTTTTCCAGTAAATCTGGTGACCAGAATGCATTTTGGACTGCTGATTGAGAT
>CAJNSZ010001257.1:18875-31307 GCA_905329745.1 Rotaria sp. Silwood2 | reverse complement strand
CGAACTTTGCAAAATAAGACCGAGGTTGTCAATGGATCTGGATGGTTAAGACTGTACATTACTGGCACAACACCTATACCCAAGCTTACCAGATTGTTAAGAGATGTTGCAAAAAAATCTATTGAAAAGAAACAAGCCTCCATTTTTGTAAATCGAATCTGTACAGACCGAAAAGCAGACTATTTTGTTCTGTTATTTTTAACAAATTTGTTTTACTAAAACATCAACACTGTTTCTGACAAGATATTGAAAATATTTGTCTTAAAAGTTTTATCCTAAAATATCTTTGGCGCTATATTATTTCGCCTAGACAAAGTATTTGGATTATTCGAGAACGTGCACGATCAAAATCGTTCATCAAAGAAATGAGATGGCATTCTTCGAATGGTTGAGAGATGATGTACTACTTAAGTACATATTCAGACAACTAACATAATCACTTCACAGCATGCTCATACCAGTTATTATTAAGACTAGTCTCGCCATAGCAAAGTGGCTTGTTATATCAAGAACTTTCCAAAGAATCATAAATAAAGTAGTATGTTTCCCGTATCAGCTGTGTGAAACAGCAGACATTAAACTGCAGAAAAAAAAATATCGAATTTACACTGAGAAATGCTTTCAATGTAATCCCTACGAGATTAATATGTAAAACATAGCGGAGTTGCTTTAATTATACGTAAACACGCATTCTGTATTCTGGATAACTCGTCAAAAAGTCAAGAGGGCATCGTGCTCAAGTGTCTGTCATGACCTGTAGCAAGGGCTGTAAGATCACATCACAAGAGAGAGAAAAATGGACTTTGTGATTTTTAATACTTCAAGTCAAGTCGAAATGCATGAATCCAATAAAATTTAACAGTTTGAGGTTCCAAAATCCAATACAGAATGTTCAGATTTTGTCATGATCAGTGATGGGATCAAAATAACATCAAAATATCTGTTACATATCTGTGAGTAGGTGGACGGTAGAGCAGAATTTGGTTGGTTCAACTTTCTGGCTATTTACTTCAAGATTCATTAACAATCGTGTTTTATAAAACTCAGGTATATTGTATGTAGATCAAAGTAAAATTCTTATGTAGTTTGTATTATCAATTTATATGTTATGCTTCCTTATTCGATCAGATCTTGCATGAAGGAAAAAAAATGATCTTGATCGATTACGGGTAGGAAAGGGAGTTATATGAGCTACACATGTGCGAAAATTTGTGCTAGAATTTCTCTTGAACGAAAAAAAACGAATTCAAGAATTTGATTTCACTCGAAAAAATAACTCCTTGTTGGATAAATTAAATTTTCTACGGTTTTGGATTAATTATTTAGGAATCTAAAACATATACTTACAGATGCAGCAGGAATTTTTACGCATGTTTTGTCGAGAAAATATGAGCAAGTTGAGTATACCACCTGGCACACCAAGTATCAACCATACAGAATAGACAGAGTGTACAATTTGTTGTTCAATAGCAATGAGCGTGTCGTTCAACAATAATGGAGACATAGTAATATAAGGATACAATATCTTGCAGTATTTGCTTTAGTGATTCTTCAGAATAACAAATCAGTCAATACCAAACAGTGTTGTTTTACTTCGAAAATGTTAGTATCTAGAGGACACAAATGTCTGTCAATAACAAGATTACAAAATAAAACACTGAGAACAATATTCTTATCAACTTCGTTCATTCAGACTAGGTTGATGAAATAATCGTGAGTTTTTCTAAAAGAGACTCATCAAGTACAAGTGCATAGAAGTGCATAAACATCAGTGAAATTCATATTATTTGTTTCAAAATTTTACTTTAAAATCGAATTCTAATTTGGCATAATCTCAAACAGTGAGACTAAATCTTTAATTAGTGAAACATTTATCTGCTGATACCCTTAGTCGTTCATAATCAATTTTTCTATATAAGAAGGAATCGAGTCAGGATTTAAACACAATAACCAACATATTTTTCTCACAGAATAAAACTCGAATCTATAGCCAATTCATGTTTTCTGTTATTAGGACAGTAATTTCAAACGTTCCTCATCATGTGAAGTCTTGTCCACCTACGAAGATTTTATATAACGAAACATCTGAAAATGTTATTGGGTGTTTTTTTCCTATTAAAACTGACTAATCGATTCATCTTAGTGACGGATCCTAAAGTGGAAAATGATTTAGCTGTCTGAAAACTCGCTTTTAAAATATCAAATTTTCACCGAGTTTTTCAACCAAAACCCTTGGTACTCTCAGGTCATCATAAAATCGGATATCGAGCCTCAACTTTGCCCAAACAAAGATGTAAATGAGCAGCGGTCAATTGAAAAATTTTAATATCACCACTTTGTTATCTCCTATATATTGAAATATGAGTATAAAAACACTTATCTTCAATCGTTGCATAACAAAATGTATAAGTTATGCTACAGGCTGGAACATACCAAGGTATGTAAAATTTTCATGGTTAGTTGATCTCATGAAGAACTTCATTTGTTAAAAGTTCCAAAAGAACTATGTGCAATCCAATGGCCAACTAATTCATCGACTGCTCTCTAAAAAAGATCTCTTACTGAACCGTTTATAGTTCTTGATTTGGGTACTATTTTGTGAATTTTATAAGGTTCTAGCAGAATATGGTTCTATCTCGAACTTTCTTTTTCTTCTTCCAAAAAGGTTTGACAATTGTAAAAAGCAGTCTATTCAACACATTTACTCTAGTCCCGCTGAATAAGTCTATGTCCGACCCATTATTTTTATCTGTAACCCTTTATTCCTATCTTTAACCCTTTATTTTTATATCTTACTCTTATTCTCATGTCTAACCCCTTATTTTTATTCTTAGCTCCTAAGTTCTATATCTAACGTTTTAATTCTATATATATAACAATTTATTTCTATGCTTGACCCTTAATTCCATGCTTAGTCCTTAACTATATCTAACCCTTTAATTTTATCTCTAATCTATTAATTCTATGCTTAACCCCTTATTATTACATATAATTCCTTATTCCTATATCTAGTATAATAATTCTAAAGATAATCTCTTACTTCTATGTTTAACCGATGATTTTTATCCTTAACCCCTTATTCCTAGATCTAACGTTTTAATTCTATTTGAACTCTCATTTCTATTCTTAATCCCTTATTTGTATGTTTAATCCATTTTCTCTTTATCTAATTCTTAATCTCTATGTTAACCTCTATAAGTTTCTCTAAGCCATTATGCCTGACATATCCTGAATCTATATCTAATTTCGTATGCCTATGCCTAATTTCTTTCTGTATACCTGATCTCATATATACGTATCTATCAATCAACTCCATATATTCACCTATATCTCTGTTCATACTGGTAAATCGACTACGATACTTGCATGTCTACTCCTACCTCTTGTGTCTAAAAGTCTTTCTGTGTTAAATTGAAATTGCACAAACGTTGTATTCTCTAAATTAACTTGAGCGTGATGGATGTCAAGCGAGATGAAAAAGAATATACTTGAATGGTTTGAATCCGCTCGATAAAGCCGCATTATATCCTACGGAAAAGATTTAGCAATTTTTTATGTAAATGCAGTCAAATAATCAACGCCGCAAAAGTTATATCAAAGTCATCATTGCAGTGATTCATGAAATCCAAATAAAGACGGCTGTTTAGCCTGCAGAAACTCTGTTTCTACCGACAAAATGTTTAGTTCTCAATGATTTAAAGAAAAAATTTTGATGGTGATATATTCGATGCTTGTCATATTGTTCCCAGAAGTAGCACCGCGTAGAAAAATATGTAGTCTCAATGCGCTAATGAAATATGTAAACACGATTACAAAATGAATGACAAATATACGAATATAAGAACAATCTAAATTGGTGGTGTTTTGATGGCTGAACAGTTGTCTTTATTATGGAAAGGCGAAAAGAAAATAGTTTAGTGAGAAATTTTCTGAATACAGTACATTTGAGAGACTCCTTATGAAGCTTTCTTTGCTGCGAAATCTGGAAAGATTTTTATTTGCATTCTATTCGATTACGAAACTTTTAGGGAGATTTCATGCATCTGTACCATAGGCTAATGGTAAGGTATAGTCAACTTCTGCGAAACTTCAGAGGATTTATTTGGCAACTTTTTTTCAGTGTAGTTCAAGTAAGTTGCACTGAAACCATCTTTCTACAAAGGAGTTCAGCATTAAGAAAAATGTTACAAGATAGAGCTATTCTAAATTGTAGAAACCTATTTTTACATGGAATGGTTCTTTAAACTTTTTAGAACCTTTGATGGTTTAGTGATAAACAGATAGAACCTTGAAAAATTCAGCATCTTCGCTAAAGCCCTCAATGGTTTCTTATGGCGCCTTGTTTTAAGATTATAGTATTGAGGAGCAGCGTTATCTTTCGCATACTAACTAAGAATTTAGTATCGAAACCAAAATAAAATGGTTTAAAGATTATTCGAATAGCAAAGTCTTTTTTGTATGTGGTACGTTAAAATACTAATCGATTCCGGTCTATTTCTGACTCAAGAAACGCTTTTCTCCTTGTAGAGTCTACTCTTGGACTTAGGTACATATTTATGACTCACTTGTGCTTATCCGAATGCAATGTATCTAGTAAAAATATAGAACATTAGCACATCATGTTAGTCGAAGCAAAGACGAATGTCAAATATGCAGAAGAAGAACGGCAGATAGATGGATATATCATACACTGAAGAGCTCGCAATTAATATATAAGAAAAAAAAAGCATAATGTGCTACAAAATACTTCATGATAAATACTAATCTAAGACAAGGAAGTACATTAAAGAGAAAGCTCCCCATCGTGTATGTTTTTCTTCGCTGAATGTTCTGATGACGTGGAGATAGAGAAAATATTTTTCATTCCAAAGTCCATCTCGGAGATATTCACTGATCACGCAAAACTATTGTAACACTAATATTATAAGGAAGTGATAACATTTTAAGCAAACGCCAACTTCCTCTATGCTTCAGCTATTGCATCTACATATGCCAAACTGCGAAGCTACACATATCCTATATAGTTTACGCTTTTCTTAATAGCAATTAATTGTCGTCGTTTTAATTTTCTAAAAATAAATATGTTCGTCAGGCAAGATGAACATGTTCAAGATGAAAAAACGTCTAAATATTAATGTTCGCAAAATTTTATCAGCGCTCACGCGAGAATTATCCCCTGGTTGCTCATAAATGACACACTGAAAAAGTTTGAATTACTAATATGTTCACATATTAGAAGATCCTGGAAGGATTATTTGCTAGCTAAATTGCCTATATTGTAATTGCTTGCACACTTAGTGCAGAATGCGTAATAATTGTTTGCTAAGGCGGGGAAGGGGGCGAATAACGCTGCGATTTCAAATAGCTTTACTAGCAAATTTTATAACAAAATCAAAGTGTCTAAAAAATGGAATTTATCAATAGTAAATAGTGATGGTAATAGCGATTTTTCAATGTCAAACTCAGAAAGTTTCTAGAAATTTCCGAAATACAATAGTGATCAACTATCAGTGATGGATTATTAGAAAAAACAAGAGACCTTTTTCCAAAGAAACTTGTGGATAAATCGTTTTAGTAACTATACAGCATGACTCTAATACCTAAGATGAGGTTATTATTTTTCGTTCCATTGATTATCTATCATCTTCTTCATTGAAATGTAAATGACCATATGCCAGCATAATAATAGAAAGGACGGAGCTGCTCTCATTTTCATTTACTCCAGGCAACATGATCCTTTGAACATACTTTTTATTTTTGTTCTTTTCACATCGTATTCACGTTGGAGAAAACGGAAGCTTTTTCTTTTTTTTTCTCAGTAGAAGGATTCAGAGTGAGAGTTAGCGACTATCATTTTTCTCATTTCTGTTCTGTTAGAAAGTTCTGTAACAAAAAAAAAATTAGAACACTGTATGGAAAAGTACATGAGGCCATCTACTGATTTATATATCTCATAAATAAAAAAGAATATATTATTTTGATGAGTCAATCAAATTCAATGACTTGTAACTGGCTAGCACTTATGACATCGAACAAAAAATATTGTCCGCAGAATCAAATATATCACTTCCCATCAAGTCCGAGATCTCAGTACAACATTTATTAGTTGACAGTGAGCTTACGAGAAAGTTCATGAAAATGCTCGACTTGTCATCTAATGGTGGAAATAGTCATATGAGAAACGGTTTGCTGATTATAGAGAGTAAGCTCGTAAATTCAAATTATTAAAAGCAACTTGAAACTTCATCGTCAATGCGAGTGATAAATAAAGAAATAGTTCTTATTCTATGGCAAGGAAAACTGCAAAAACCAAAAAAATATGTTGTTCGAAAAACAATTGATATTTACTGCTTTAGAAAAAAATTAAAGCCTTTTTCTGTTTTCGGGAATAATTTATTGCGAATCTTCTTTCGTATATTTCAGTAGAAATGCATCCGGACTGTTGCATCACTAGAGATAAAATTACGCCAATATGTACATATATTATATGGTCAGAGCTAAATAAAATGAGAAGAGAAAAACAAAACAAACGAATGACGGTGTATCGTCGAACGATACCACATCGAACAAAAAAATTATTTGACAAAAAGAAAAGAATGATATGATATTCAGCCCATGTAACCATGAAACGCTTTTTTGAAGCGTTAAAACGTGTCTCAAAATTAAAACTGCCTCCAAACGCACCAAAATGCGTCCACCATATGAATCTGGGAGCGCGTTTCAAACTTTACATACGTTTACACGCGTTTCTCGATTAAAATGCATCAAAACCAGTTTTAAATGTTTTTTACACGCGTTTGAACGCGATCAATTTTACTCTTGCGTTTGAACGCGTTTATGTTGTATGCAACAGATGCTTTTAAATTCCAGTAACGCGTTTAAACGTGGCTTTTTTGTTTTGCATAAATAAGACGCGTGTGAACGCGTTTCTAGCTATAAATATGCAGCGTACCATCAAGAATGAAAACTCCGTCATCAAAATATAGTAGAGCAGGTATGAAAAAGTAGACAACACTAATTAGTTTTCATTCACAAAAAGGTATAAAACTATATATCAAATCATTATGACGACGTATTAAAGACTTATTGTTTTTGTGATTCTTAATACAGTTATTCTTGATAATTTGCAACTTAGAATATCAGTAACTAGCATTCCATCAAAAATAGATAACAAGAATGAACAAGTGAAAATCAGAAATTTCATCAGAATTGTATCCGTCATACAACCTCATGAAGACCAAGTAAGCTGTGAAGTAGAAATAAGTGAGAATGTGTATCAGGTTTGATACTTACAGATCATTCATTGGAAAACAGTGTTGAAACAACTTTTTGTCCTGATATGTCACCACCAGTATTTCTCACAAAATTAACTTGGCTCTGATATAACATACGTTAAGCGTAGCATTTTAAAATTAAAGAAAAAACATAATCTATTGGAGATGGGATTGCTTTTGAGAAGATGAAACTCTGCGAAACTACTAGGTAAGGTTCTCATAGAATGTGTAAATCATTCTTCCGGAAAGAAAAAAGAAATAGTTTCAGGAATAAGAGTTACCAAAGCCCATAACCAGTGTTCTGAAAAATACCAAAAAAATATCATTAAAGATATTCGTAAGTCAGTTCAAAGGTGATTTAAAACTAAAGCAAATATATTCGATTCGCATCTTCGAAGAATTAAAAGTTAAGAAATGTTTAGTTTAATTGAAAGATGAAGTTCAATGTTAGTTTTCATGTAAACTTATTAAGAATGCGACTAGATGACAAATTTTAGAAACGAAAGACTACATGTAGGTCAAACTCGATGATACAGTTGTTTTCAAACACAAATTGAAACAGAACTATGCCTAAATGCTACTAAAAGCAACTTTAAATAGCAGCTGAATATAGTTAGAACACAAAATACACATCCGTACGCTATTGCTACTGTACGTTTCAATGTAATCATGCGCAATAAATATTTTATCTGGGTTGCTTATGAACGCACTTATCGCATATATGATATTTATGCGTTAATGTCTAAAATTTTTTGTTTCTTAATATTAAAAGTTTTGGACTAAAAAACCAAACCTGTTAGACGAAACAAAATGCGTATAATCGTTTAGAAAAAAACCATCAACTCTTTAAATGCATTTACTCCAATTCCTATTGATTTCCTAGAAAGATTTTATAAAATTTATTTGCACGTTAGTATCATTAATATTTCATTCACAGTAAAAAGAGAAACTCAATCACTTAACTTGAACTTGAAATTTAAGTTTAGATATTTTTGTACTTTAAATAGAAAAAAAAATAGTACAAGTGATACGAATGTCTCTTTTATATTCACTTTTTACGAATACATTTTTTTGCTTAAACTATTGAATTGCTGACAACATTATATATGCTTTAGTCGGGCTCATTTCCAAAAAAAAGATTTAACAATCCACAAACGAGCTACTGTGGTCTTAAAGCTATTCTTGTTTGATTTCATTACCTTATTCCTGTATGCAAAAATAATTTTTGTGAAATTTATTTCCATTTTCAATTATTTGGTTTTATCTAAACTTCGGCAAAGTAATTTTTTTAAAATTAACGTTAGTTTGCGTTTATTTTTCTTCATTAATATGAAAGTGACGTTTTATGAGATTAGGGTAAAAAAAGAAAGAAAATCTTCATAATCTTTCAAAATATAGGTGAGCAATTTCTTTAGCTGATGGAAAACATAAATGAATACTTAATTTGCAAAAAAAAAAAATAAGCGAAGTCAAAGAATGACTTGCTTTATGAAACCTGATCTGGAGTTTTTTTTTCAAAATTTCTACAAAAATTTTAATATCATCGTTAAAAATATGTATATATAGATAAGACTTTTCCATATATTTTCGTACAGCGTTGTCAACTTTAAATAACAATAAATATTCTATTATTAACAAAGTAACGATCATTTCTTTTGTTGTAAAACAAATTTTTTTGTTTATCCAAAAGAGGTGTTAATTTATTCTTAAATTTTTCTTAGTCTTTAAAATAATTCTTTAAGATAATGAAATTTTTTATTTCTTTTTTTATGTTGTTTATCAATATGAGAGATGCGTTTATTTTTATTGTATAAAGAAATTTTATTGATATTCATACACAAAGTGATAATGATCAACATTGCTTTTCTTAAACTATAAGTGCTTCAGAAATTGTTAGTCATCTGGTTTATGAACATGTATCTATCTTCGAGCTAAAAATAGCTCAGAGTTACTTATGTTCAACTTCTAATCACTGGTCGTGTGTTCAAATCTTGGTTCAAACTGTCGTTGAAAAAATTCCACTCTGTTGTTCACGGTATGAAAATGTTACATCGTAGTTTGCTATGATGCGTCGGTTCGAATCCGGCACAGAGTGATGGTTATTTTTTCAATTTTTTGGACAAAAAAAGTGAGCGCATCCAGACACGTTCATCTCTGTGAACGCGTTCTCACACCCGAAAATGTTGCATTTTGGATGCCTACAAATGCGTCTCTATACGTAAACGCGTTATGATGCTCTTATACATCAAGCGAGTTTAGATGCGTTTCTTTAGCTCCAACGCGTTTGAACCCCCGAAAATGTTGCATTTTGGACGCGTACAAACGCGTTAAGCTCTCTTGCATTCACCGCTCAGAAACGCGTCCCAAGATCTAAAAATGGTTACATGGGAGGTTAGAGATTTGTAAAAACACCTCTTCTTCCTTTTGATTGCTGTATCAGTTGAAATTTTTCTATTGTTCCCAGCTCTAATTAACTTTTTGTTAATTCTGCTGTCATTTAAAATTTTGTATTGGTCTCGGCTTCGATTTCGTGGATTTGGTTTGATTTCTAAAACTAAGTGACTTTTTTTAATAATCTGTATCACTATTCGAATATGTACACAATCTAATTAATGATTTTAAAAACTTTAGTAGTACAGGCACTCCTATATATGCATGTATCAGAATTACCCATGCACAAAACTAGCTTTTTATCCTTGCGAAGATTCTTTTCGAGGTCCGATCGTGCGACTTCAAAAATTCTGGAAAAACTCAGCTGTTGAACGCATACGAAAACCACATGGATAATCTTGAAGAGCGGCTGAGTCAAGAGTTGTTTCGAATGTATCAGAATTCAGGATCAACAGGATTGGAGCTGATACTTTTTAAGTTAGTCAAAAGTGATTTATAATAAGACTAACGTAAGTGTAAATTTTTGTATCTATATTTCTGTTTTAAACAATTAATGTTTGCGCCAAAATTGAGCAGTGGTTGATGCAAGCTCAATAATTCGATAATGGCAACAACTAGCAGTGTGTCGTTTTCAGTAATCAAAAGCGGACGTTACTCGGCGCTGTTCGACATTATATGGTATAAGACGATACCATCGTAAACACTTTTATTTATGCAAATCTTTCTTAAGAACACATGGAAACTTTATGACAATATAATAAGTTTTTAATTTTCATCTTTGTATGAGCCGAAGAAATGTCAGATCTACACTTCTATATTAAACTTAAACATTTAGCTACTTGTCTTTATATCTTCATCCAACTACATGGAGCTTCGGATGCCCTACAATAAAGAATACTGCTTTGAATTGAAAGAAATCACTATTACGTAGTCATCTAGATCACCATGTGATAGTAATTGCTTTCAATTCAAAGCAATATTCCTTATTATAGGGCATCCGAAGCTCCATGTAGTTGGATGAAGATAAAAAGGCAAGTAGCTAAATGTTTAAGTTTAACATAGCAGTGTAGATTTGACATTTCTCCATCTGACACAAATATGAAAATTAAAAATTCCTTATACTTGCATACAGCTTACATGTGTTTCTAGGAAAGATTTGCATAGATAACACTTTTTTAGGATAATTTCGTCTTACACAATATAATATCGAAAAGAGCCCGGTAACGTTCTCTTTTGATTACTGAAAATCACAGATTGCTAGTTGCTGTCATTATCGAGTTATTCAGCATACATTCACTCTTTAATTCTAGCGCAGAGATTAATTAGATTTTTTTCAACTTTCGACAAGTTCTGCAGCAAAACTACGGAGTTCATAGTAGCAATTATATGACAACGATGAGAAAAAAATATGCAAATAAAGGAATGGGTAAGCTGTTTTCGAATCAAATCTACCCATACTGCATTTCAATTATTCAAAACCTTATAAAAGTCATTGAAAAACTCCAATTATCGAAAATAAAATTGGTCGATCAGTAAATATTTTTCTCAGAGTCTTAAATAAAAATAGCTTTTATACAGATCCTTAATTGAAATAGAAGCAAAGATAAGAAAGTATATAGCCTATTTCTTCATGGGACAACTTTAACAAGACCAACTCCAAAAAATGCTATGGGCTAAGATTGCGCCACGACATCATTCAATACCAAAAACGTAATTACTGGTTCTAGCCTCCGTGGAATCAACATTATATTGCTGATCCGTAATCAAGGTAACAGAAGCGAATATTTAGCAAGTAACAACTTCAACAGTCGCACCCAAAAGGAAGATGTAGGTTCGCGCACATATATGAAAGAGAAAAGAAAAATCCTTCACAATAAAATGCATTAGTCAAAGAATCTGACGCTTTACAGAAAAAAAGAGGAGAAGGAAAACGCATCCGTTTCAGCAAAAGAAAAGAAAATTCACAAGATAATGCACGACATTCCTCTATGTTCTATACTACCGATTATCATGTTGTTTCATAAAAATATTACTGTGTAATGATTTTTCGACTCTTTCGGGTGTTCCTTGATTTTTGAAGCACATAGATGATATATGTTTCACAATAATAATGTCAACATGAAATATATTCATCCATTTTAACCTTTGCACGAACTTGTTAATTTTGCTTAAATGGCAAAGATGATGAATAACTTCATATTTCTTATGCGTTGCTCAACCACAACAGTTTTCTTTTCAATCATGCTTTTTTTAGGTTTCAAATGTGTTCTTGTGGATTGATTACCATGAGTTGCCGAGTGGGACTTCAAATATCAATGAGGCTCTGCAAGCAAAATGCCACTTTCAAAAAAAATGAAGAAGAAATTCAAACCAGCATTAAATTCGGTCAAAAGCCAAAGTTTTCATCACAATTATGGTTTATCGTTTAAAAATTTGGCTATTTAATATTAAAATAGCCAACAGCCAAGGTCATAGCTTTCATCTCAATTATCATATATCGCTGAAAACTCTAGCTACATAGTATTAAAATAGCCAAAAGCTAAAGTCGAATCTTTTATCTCAATTATCATTTATCGCTCAAAACTCTTGCTATTTAATATTAAAATATCCAACAGTCAAAGTCAAAGTTTTCATTGCAACTATGGTTTATCGTTTAAAGCGTTGGCTATTTAATATTTAAATAGCTAAAAGCCAACATCAAAGCTTTTATCTCAATTATGATTTATCTTTCAAAACTTTGGCTACTTTATATTAAAATAGCGAAAGG
>CAJNSZ010001257.1:0-18860 GCA_905329745.1 Rotaria sp. Silwood2 | reverse complement strand
CAGGGGCGTACCCAGGAATTTTCTGAGAGGGGTGCCCGACTCATTATGGGGCTAGATACTAGCAGAAAAATTAATTTTTGTTTCCCGAAAAAATCTTTTACCCGTACCCCCCTCCAGGCTTTTTTTGGCTGAGGGGGGTGCCCGGGCACCTGAGGGCACCCCCCTGGGTACGCCCCTGCTTATATCCAATTTACTTTTAATGTTCCTGCGAATGATAGCGATATTTAGTTAGCGTCTCACTACTGGAAAATATTGGCGTCCAAGAGAGCCGTTTTCGCACTTAAAAACAGATTGTTTTCATCTCACGACAATAACTGTTGTCTGCATGTGCACACGCATAGATACACACACATAAAAATGTAGATATCGAATGCGGGTGTGGGTGTGGATGTGAGTGTTTTTATGGGTACATTCTTTATCCATACCCACACCCACACCCACCCACACCCACTCACACCCACACCCACACCTACACCCACACCCCTTCAAAGCTTTAAAAGAATAGCTTTTTGTAAATAAATTTTTCAAATTGATGAAATTAATTCATGCAAAAAAAAGGAATAAATGCACTTTCAAATCGATCTCACTTGGCAATAACAATGTAACATGATATTTTTTGAATGAATGCACAAGAAAAAAGAATCACCGTTGTATTATGGAAGCTTGTACCATTATATATGCCGAAAGCAAACAGAAAACTAAAGAAAAGAAAAACAGAAAGTTTTTCGCTCTGCATCGTTTTATGAATCAAAAAGAGTCACATTTACACGAAAGCTTGGTTTTTTTTCTGTTGTGAGTTTATAGTCCACATTGTTTGCTTCAATCTGATCTTGAACTCTTTCAAGGAAAGTGTATTTTTTTGGGAAGCTGTTTACTTTGTTTTTATGTTCGCAAAACTTAAAGGATGGGCGTGTGAGTATGATAGTAGGGGCGGACGTGAGTCTCGAAGTTGGTGTGAGTGTTAATGTAGCAGATCTCTGACCGCACTCCGACACCCTATTTTTAGTACTTATGCTCGAATTCAAATTGGATGTCTGAAACTTTCTTCCCAATAGAATCTTCTACTTTCAGTGGAATCTTAAAAGAATCGAATCTTCCTTTTAAATTGAGTTACTTTTCTTTTTGGATGGCTGTGGGAATGTGTGTATATGAAGAGAAAAATCACACCAATATCCACACCCTCAGTGATATTTGCAAATAGAACAAATATGTATTTTATTCTGGAACGAAATTCATCGTGTCAGGTTTATTCAATAGAAAACGTTATTTATTGAGAACAAGAAATCTTAAGAAGGATATGAAGAAAGGCAAAACTATCTATGTAGAGAAACATTCGTTTTCAGCGAGACTTGGTTAATGAACATGTTCGATCCTTGACTTGATTTCTTCAAATAGACCTATCAATATCAGATCGCTATGGAACAAAGATTCTCGAATATCTGCATCGAGATTCTTTGATTTTGTGAAGGCGATCGCTAAGTGATAAGTTAATGTACTGATATATTCGCGTAGTTTTGGCATGACGATAGGAAGGTTAAAAAACTGATTTGCCATGTGAAAGATATTGCAAAATTGTTCAACTTCCAATAAAGTAGTCTTGATGTTTTCGTTTTCATTATCGAAGTTGACTGCTGCGTAATTATTAATCTTTTGACTTAAGGAGGAATACATATGTGGTGATAAAAAGCATTGCTTCAATTTCTTTTTGGAATACTGGAGAAATGGTTCTGAACTCGAACTTAGTTTTGTGTTCTGTTGAGAATGTTCTAAAATAAAAATATTAAGTTGATGATCTTAGTTGAGGGTCTAACAGAAAACTAACAGGGTGGAGTGTGGGTGTGGGTATGGATAAAGAATGTACCCATAAAAACACCCACATCCACACCCACACCCTTATTTCGATGTAGCCTTAGAACAAATGTGAAACAGGTATAAGGAAAATTTTCTTGTCTATCTAGTTTTGCAGAGAGGAATGTGGGTGAGAGTGACCGTTTAGTGCGCGTGTTTTCCTCACTTATCCACAGGTACTCACAGACCCATACCCATAACATAAAGAGAACGAAAAATAAACGAACACGTATATATCGTTATAAGGAATTAATAAATCCTTTACAAACATGAACTGAAACTATGCAGCATTTTGTCAGGCGCACTAAAAAAGATGCTCATAAGTGCTTCCAATCAAAAATCAACAATAAAGCAAAAAAGAAAACAAAAACTCTCGTTAACAAACGACATGTTGCATATTGTCAAAAAGAAAGCATAGTGATACCCGTTTAGAAAAAATATGTATCAAAGACAAACACGGCACACTGATTAGTCTTAATCCACTCGATTGATCAATTCAATTAACAAAAGTATGTATTCTAAAAGCTCAAGTAGAACGGCAAGATAGTTCGTCATCAGTAGATGAAGTTAAATATGTCTGAAAGCAAACCTACCGTAGAAAAGTACTAGACAATAGATAATACTATGCGCATTTTTTATAGTTAAAGCGTGTAGATGAAGAGATTTTTTTCACTCACATTCACACTAACATACAAAACAAAGTGTTACTTGCTTCAATCTTACGAAAACTGAACACATCATGAGTTACAGCACAGAACGAGCGTTATGTCTTTTCTGCGTAGTAACAAAGTTTCAATACCGATAGATTCGTCGTTGAAAACATTTCAGTGATTCTTTGAATTGTCTTCTGTAAAAATCTGATGGCGTAACAAATACGACAAGGACGACTACTGATGGAATAAACGATACAAAATAGCCTAAGAGATAAAACCATGGATAACGAGACTTTTTTACACAATCAGATAATAATGAATTGACTAGACGAGGCAAAGATAAAATAATCAAAATCATCGGACTGATAACAAGATGTTTATGTTCATCGAATTGCTCACGAAGATGTTCGATGTAGCTCTTGTGAGTTCGAAGCACTTGTCGTTGGCGAGTATTTGCAAAGACAATGAACACGGCAGAGAAGAGATTTGCAAAACACGGAGCGAGGAAATGAAAAAATAGACTGATTGTATTATAATTCCGAATAGAAGGAGAATAATAAGCAACACACCATGCACGCTGCTCTTCATTGTCATCGAACAAGTCGCGATACAAAAACTCGTGAATAATAGTAGCCACAATAAAAAATGGCAAGAAAATAATTATCCAACGAGCAACAGATTTGCTCATTGTCTTATTGAAATTTACTCCTTTGAATATGGTGATTGATCGTTCGATAGCCACACATGCACAAAGCCAGTTATCCATGTATAAAAAAATCTTCAAAACAGGCTCGAAGAACATACATCCTCCGCGAAGGATTAAGCGACTAATGAAGGGATTAATTTGAATGAGAACAAGAAACCAGAACTTGACTGTGATTAAGCTTACTGTGAAAAGAGAACTGATCGATGATGCTAGAAGATATGTACCGCAACCGACTTGTCGTGAGCTTTTTCTACGAAATACTAAAAGCAAGAGAATACTATCGATTAAACCAATGAAGAATAAGATGATTGTGAGTGCTGCACTGAATTTTACTGACAACGGTTGATGGCTAAATGCTAAGTTTGGTCTTAATTCGTAGCGCAAGATATCATCGAGTGTTAAACCGATGCCTTTAGCATAAAATTGACATCGATCACCGAAGAAACAATCATTACAATTACATGTCGTGTACGACGGACACACAGGATCATCCTGAATACATTCACCACCATTTTCACAGTGAATATCATGCTGACATGTAAGATTCAAATTATGATTAAATTTTATACAATTGGCATGACGTTCAAGAGTGCATAAGCACATGAATGATTCATCAAAAAAACACTTGAGATTAGAATTAGTCTGGCATGGCATGTGGTAATATTTAATTCGTTGAATTTTTGGCAGTGCTTGTAATATAGGGCTAAAGAGTTCGTTGATTGGTGCACATCGTTGAGCAGAACTAATCGATGTTGAGATATTTGACTGTTCCAATTGTTGAAGAATAGCTAAATAGTAATTGCTTTCGATTTTGATAAAAGCAATCTGAAATGGATGTGGAGAGTATAGCGTTACGGTATGCTGAAACATAGTCAATTTCTTTGGTATCACTGTTTCTGATGATGGCAAGAAGCGATCGTAAAAATTGAAGATATGGGCCACTAGATATGATGGTATCTCAATATTCCCATGTAACCATGAAACGCTTTTTTGAAGCGTTAAAACGCGTCTCAAAATTGAAACTGCCTCCAAACGCACTGAAATGCGTCCACCATATGAATGTGGGAGCGCGTTTCAAACTTTGCATGCGTTTACACGCGTTTCTCGATTAAAATGCATCAAAACTAGTTTTAAATGTTTTTTACACGCGTTTCAACGTGATTAATTTTACTCTTGCGTTTGAATGCACTTAGTTTGTATGCAACAGATGCTTTTAAGTTCAAGTAACGCGTTTAAACGCGGCTTTTTTGTTTTGTATAAATAAGACGCGTGTGAACGCGTTTCTAGCTATAAATATACAGCGTACCATCAACAATGAAAACTCCTTCATCATAATATAGTAGAGCAGGTATGAAAAAGTAGACAACACTAATTAGTTTTCATTCACAGAAAGGTATAAAAACTATATATCAAATCATTATGACGACGTATTAAAGACTTATTGTTTTTGTGATTCTTAATACAGTTATTCTTGATAATTTGCAAGTTAGAATATCAGTGACTAGCAATTCCATCAAAAATAGATAATAAGAATGAACAAGTGAAAATCAGAAATTTCATCATAATTGTATCCGTCACACAACCTCATGAAGACCAAGTAAGCTGTGAAATAGAAATAAGTGAGAATGTGTATCAGGTTTGATACTTACAGATCATTCATTGGAAATCAGTATTGAAACAACTTTATGTCCTGATCTGTCACCACCAGTATTTCTCACAAAATTAACTTGGCTCTGGTATAACATACGTTAAGCGTAGCATTTTAAATTTAAAGAAAAAACATAATCCATTGGGGATGGGATTGCTTTTGAGAAGATGAAACTCTGCGAAACTGCTAGGTAAGATTCTCATGGAATGTGTAAATCATTCTTCCGGAAAGAGAAAAGAAATACTTTCAGGAATAAGAGTAACCAAAGCCCATAACCAGTGTTCTGAAAAATACCAAAAAATATCATTAAAGATATTCGTAAGTGAGTTCAAAGGTGATTTAAAACTAAAGCAAAAATATTTGATTCGCATCTTCGAGGACTTAAAAGTTAAGAAGAAATGTTTACTTTAATTGAAAGATGAAGTTCAATGTTAGTTTTCACGTAAACTTATTATGAATGCGACTAGATGACAAATTTTAGAAACGAAAGACTATACATGTAGGTCAAACTCGATGATACAGTTGTTTTCAAACACAAATTGAAACAGAACTATGCCTAAATGCGACTAAAAGCAATTTTAAATAGCATCTGAATACAGTCAGAATACAAAATGCACATCCGTACGCTATTGCTACTGTACGTTTTAATGTAATCATGTGCAATAAATATTTTATCTGGGTTGCTTATGAACGCACTTATCACATATATGATATTTATGCGTTAATGTCTAATATTTTTTTGTTTCTTAATATTAAAAGTTTTGGACTAAAAAACCAAACGTGTTAGACGAAAGAAAATGCGTATAATCGTTTAGAAAAAAAACCTCAACTCTTTAAATGCATTTACTCCAATTCCTATTGATTTTCTAGCAAGATTCTATAAAATTCATTTGCACCTTAGTATCATTAATATTTCATTCACAGTAAAAAGAGAAACTCAATCACTTAGTTTGAACTTGAAATTTAAGTTTAGATATTTTCGTACTTTAAATAGAAAAAAAATGATACAAGTGATATGAATGTCTCTTTTATATTCACTTTTTACGAATACATTATTTTGCTTAAAGTATTGAATTGCTGACAACATTATATATGCTTTAGTCGGGCTCATTTCCAAAAAAAAGATTTAATAATCCGCAAATGAGCTACTGTGATCGTAAAGCTATTCTTGTTTGATTTCATCACCTTATTCCTGTATGCAAAAATAATTTTTGTGAATTTTATTTCCATTTTCAAGTATTTGGTTTTATCTAAACTTCGGCAAAGTAATTTTTTCAAAAGTAATGTTAGTTTGCCTTTTTTTTCTTCATTAATATGAAACTGACGTTTTATGAGATTAAGATAAATAAAAAAAGAAAATCTTCATCATCTTTAAAAGTAAAGGTAAATGATATCTTATATTGTAAGAAAATATAAATGAGTACTCCATTTATGAATAAAATAAGTAAAGTCAAAGAATAACTTGTTCTATGAAGATCTAATCTTGTTGCTGTTCAAAACTTCTACAAAAATTTTAATGCCATAGTTACAAATATGTAGATACAGATAAGATTTTCCATATATTTTCATACAGCGTTCTCAACTTTAAATAACGATATATATTCTATTATTAACGAAATAAAAATTGTTTATTTTGTTATGAAACAAATTTTTTTACTTATGAAAAAGAAGTGTTAAATTATTCTTTAATTTTTTTTCGTCTTTTAGATAGTGAAATTTTTTATTCCTTTTTATATTTTGTTTATAAATACGAGAAATTCTTGTGGTTTTATTATATTAAAAAATCTTATTGATATTCATATAGAAAGTTATAATAATGAATATTATTTTTTTTCTTAGAATTTTCTTATAAGTGCTTCAAAAATTGTTAGTCATTTGTTTTATGAACATTTAACTAACTTCGAGCTGTAAGTAGCTCAGAGTTACTTGTGTTCGGCTTGTAATCGATGGTCGTGTGTTCAAATCTAGGCTTGAACTATCGTCGGAAAAATTCCACTCTGTTGTTCACGGTATGAAATTGTTATATCATAGCTTGCTATGACGCGTCGGTTCGAATCTGACACAGAGTGATGATTACTTTTTCAAATTTTTTGAGAAAAAAAGGAAACGCATGCTGACGCGCTCAGCTCTCTGAACGCGTTCTTACGCTTGAAAATGTTGCATTTTGGACGCCAACAAACGCATCCTTATACATAAACGCGTTATGATGCTCTTATATGTCAAACGAGTTTGGATGCGTTTCTTGAGTCCCAACTCGTTTGAACCCCCCGAAATGTTGCATTTTGGACGCGTACAAACGCGTTAAGTTCTATTGCATTCAACGCTCAGAAACGCGTCCCAAAACCTAAAAATGGTTACATGGGTTGTGAAAGGAAATCAATATTATACTCTTTGAATCATTACATGTCTCTCCAGTAAATTGTTCAGAACAAATGCATGTATAACTGTCGTCAGCCATCCTCGTATCAACTACTATACATTGGCCACCATTTTTGCAAAAGTTTGCTGGACATGAATATGTAAGCAGACAACGTAAACCAAACTTATTGAGAGGACAAACACATATTGATCGATTACGAAATGAACCGATGCATACAGAATCAGATGAACAGTCACTACAATCAATAGGAATGTTACATCGAGCACCAGACCATCCTATGTGGCATCGACAAAAGTACTTGTCATTATTGATATATTTCATGCACTCGCCATTGTGACATGAGAAAGGACAATGGTGATGACTATAAGTTTGATGAATCGGTATCGCAAATTTAGCGACTAATCGATTGACGGGTAGAAAAAGAAAAGGAATTTTCAAATGCCAACTCGCCAAATAAGTTAAAGAAGTTTTGGAAAATGCATCCACATGAATACTATAGTTCTTTGAATTATTCTTCGGTCTCATTGAATACAACAAATAGAAGTAAAAAAATGCTTGACAACTGCGACCGGGAATGTAAGTTACTTGATCATATGAATTGAGTTCTTGTTGATCACCATCATCACTGATTAAGAAGATAACAATTGTATAAATGCTATGTTGGTCGAATGATGTTAGCCTCAAGGTGAGACTAACTCGTTGATTTTGATATTGACATCTATCGCCGTAATAATATGGTGGACAAAAGCATCTATAAGTATCATTATGTTCATTGACCCGAAAACGAGCGTAGAGGCCATGATTGCAATACCATGCCCATGACGGGTCATCGAACTTAGTTTTAATGTCCTGTATAATATGACGTTGCTCTATTGGCCATTCTGTAATATTATTGATCATTCTGTTTTCAGTTGAAGGATACAGAGGTAAAGTTTCGAACGAAAATATAACTTGTTCTTTTAGATCACCAATATCACAAAGAGCGTTCTCGAGATTGGTACGATTATGAACTATACTTGGGTGACATATGTGACGACGATCTCCACAAAATGCTTCGTCATCATTATGTCGGCAATGCCTACGAGAGTCACATAAATAAGAAGATCCCACACATGTAGTATCATTAAAACAACGGAATCCGTGATAGATGCCGAAAGCATGGCTCTGTGTTCGACAATATTGAAGTTCATCTGCTGCTCCAAGACAATCGATAATTCCATCACTAACTTGATCTGCCGATAAGCATGTTAATGTATAATTGAACGGAGACACACACGAAAGACTATGTGAAGGGCAAATTGATCGAGTACAATTCTCTTCATCGGTTCCATCAGGACAATTCCAAAATTTGTCACATCGCGTATAGATATTGTTGCATTGCCAATGTTCGCAATCAGTCTCGTCCGTATGATTTCGTCCATCAATTATTATGGGTAACAGTTGTTCATTTCGGTCACATATTTCTTGGAAAGCGAGATCATCTAGATTATGTTTGTTTTCGAAAGGACATATATCCCTCGAGATCAATGGTGAACGACACATTATTTCATTGGAACATTTGAAACGAGATGCATTATTAATCAAACAGCTGAGTTCGAATTCTTGTTCGTCATCATTCAAATGACAATCTGAAATACCGTCAATAATTCGATGTTTCGAAATAGATTTCGATGAGTTCTTGCAATGGTAGAGCGATAAATGTTGAGAATCGTTTTCGGCATTGTTTCTAGTCAAACAACCCCGAAAATATGGTTTGATCGAATCAACCATAGATTTCCAATTATGATATGTTATATTCGGGTCAAGACCCATTTCATAATTGTGTCGACAAGTGTCGTTTCCATTTCGAAATGTTGGCTTGAGAAACTTACACAATTGGTTATCATAACAAACATAATCGGGTATAAGGGCTAATTTAAAGTTTTTATTAAGAATATTTTTCGGATGGTATAGAAATCGTACATGACCTTGAAGAATAGATATTATTGGAAATTGAGTAAAAGATTCACAACTGTATAGATGAGCACTACTGTAAGATGATTCGAAGTATTGTTTACAAGACATTCCAACGACATGATCAATAATTTTAGTAAGACAAACCATGGCCATCCAACAAGTTTGCGATAAATTACCTTGAGCACTCATTGATTCAGCTAACAAAATATGCCGTCCATTGCGACATGCTTGGAAATCTTCCACACATTGTCCATCTCCACATGAAAATTGTCCTTCATTTGGCCGACATAAATGTTCTTGACATTCAAGTCGAGATATCCAATATACGTTATTACAATTATGTTCGTAATATATGTCTGAATTATCGAGACAGTCCCCAAAAATATCTCCATTTTCCCAAAATTCTTTTGGAATGCACTCTCCATTGTGACATCGATATTTATCTTCATTACATTCATTTACTTCCAATTCAAAACATTCCGCCTCATCGGCACCTCCATCTAGACAATCAATTCGACCATTACACACCTCGCGCCAATCGAGACATAACGGCGAGCCACCACGATCACATTTGATGTGCATGTAACATGTCAAGTTCGTGGCAGTGTAAGATGTGTTTATATATATCGATTTAGCTTCAAATGTCATTTGAATAACATTGAAGAAAGATTCCTTTTCATCTAATTCGAAGGAATATTGACATTGAGATCCGAACCATGGCTTAGTGCAATTGAAAAAGATTTCATTCGATAAAAATGATGTGTTAAAGTGATCAATATAGTGTTGATATCGTTCAGCGAGGTCAATTGAAGCTGACCACGAAAGAAGATGTTGTACAGTAAAATTTAAATGATGCAACTCATTGAATGTGAACTTTCGATCATGTATGTTGAGAAAACTATTGGGTGATGCATTCGTCTTATGCATTGGACGAATACAATAAGAAATCGTTTCCGTAACGGACCATGAAGTATCATGGTAATACAAGCAGTCGAAATCCAAAAGAACGATGTTATCGGTTGCTTCAGTATGATACAAATTGAATTGAGATTTAGCTAATATCCACATCAACGACATGGATAACATCAGAGACAACATCATTGTAGTGAAATCATTTTCAATTGAGCATTATTTTCTCAATTGTTCACGGTACACCAATGACAAGTAGTCAAAGTGACAATATCACAGACAAAGAACAAGTGAGTTTAGAAAATCAATTGAACACATACTTAATTAACAAATGTAATTTGCACTATGGTACATACGGTTTTATTTAACATTGATAACTATTGACAAGTGATTGATCTTGGTAGCTGTTAGCGTGTGATACTGGAATTTTCTCGCTATTATGATTAAATCACACACTTCAAATAACAAATGTTATATTATTTTTTCGAGGTAGCTTAAGCTCTATTAAAATGAGAATATTGACAATTTTTGTCGGCGCTATTTGTGATAAGCTCTATATGAAAAAGATCTGTCCAACAATGTGATTTTAAATCGCTGATTCAAACAAATGAAGACATATTAAATTCTTAATTATAGTCATTGTATTAGAATATCGTACAAACAATAACCTATGAACCCATAACGATCTACTCATATCTATTGCATTTTTTAAACTTTTCTTCCTCGATTTTTCATAAAAATGCTGGATAATTCATTATCATTTTCATATGTTTTTTTTTTGTTTCACTATCACTTATTTTACTGAAATCCTTATATTCATTTTACTACCGTTGGAATAAATTATCAAATGTTTTTATTTCGTCTGGAGCTTTCTTAACTCCTACTTGATTTTTCTGCATTTCTATCGGAAAGTACCATGTCTTCATCACTAATTGATTGATTACTCTATATTCACAGTAGCTCAAATAAAAAGATCCTAATTGTTCTCGACATACAGGCTTAGATTTTCGAAAAAGAATTCATATGGGATACATAACGAATCTCCTACTAAAGGCAATATATCATATTTGTCAATTATTGTGTTTCATTTGATATGAAACTTTCTGTTTGACAAAATGGAATTATGTTATCTTTTGTGAGTAAGTAAGCATGGTTTAAAATAGGATTTTTTTATCTAGAAAAGTCAGATGAACTATGATAGGTTTTGCTTTCCTGACTTTAACTCAAAACATGATTGATATCTAACAGTCGTTCAGATTTCTACAAATCACTCATCGGTAACATGAACATCGAAAAGATAATTGAAGATACACCACAAACGAAGCACAATAAATCTTATTCTTAATTCTTGACACACCTTTGATTGGTTCCAACTAGGACTAACGTGGAGTTACGTACATGTTCACATTGAAACGATGATATTTTTTTTTCATCTTGATTCTTTCTATTTTGAGTGAGCCTTCTTTCAATAACATATATTGAATTCATCTATTTTTCTTAGTTGATATTAGACTATAGGAGTCAAAGCAAAAACTCAAAAGAGATCGAAAAGTGTATTCACAGAATCTTTAGAAAAAATTTATAAAAGCTTGAAAAGTTGTGAAGTCTATTTTAAGAGAATAGATATCGTTCCTTTGTTGATTCTATGGGAAAGCATTTAATAAATGCAATTTTCAATTTCAATTGATTATCAAAAACATGTGATCAACTGTTTTCGGATTTGATCTCCCAGAAATTTCAGCCCTTGTATATCATATATGGGTGTAGGGGTTGATAAAAACATTGACCACACTCACATTCCTGTCGTCGTGTTCAAATGATTGTTTCAACCAAGATGTATAATGAAAATAACTTAAATTCAGATCTCGTTGCTTTTGTTCGGTTACATTGCATTTCAGAACGAAATTCAATCACCGACCTCTAGTTTGTCTGACGATTGGTGATGGTGAAATTAATATCGCATATTTCGTAGCTATGGCTTTTTAGAGTCTGGAAAATCTTCGTATAATCTATGTAGCCAGATCAAACAAAATGTTTCATACAAACAAATTAACCATATTGAAATCCTTCATTTTTTTCAAGTACCAGTCATTTAACAAGTATTCAAGGTGGCTAAAACGATTTGCACAAAACAATCAATCTATGATCATAAGTAGTGAAAATGGTCTTGTTTGTTTTATGAGGATGTGGGTGTGACTGTTCCTTTTCATATCACACCAGACAAGCGGTAAATGTGCTCTTCGCTGAAAGCCAGATCACAGAAATTCGACGAACTTGGTTTCGACGAAGTATCATTTCGGTTATGCAACAGCTGGCAATCTGTCGATTCGATGATGTCACTATCGGCGATGTTTTATTTCGATGATTTCTATTATAACTGCTGAATCTGTCCACGATTATCTCAGACAATATTAGCGGTGTCAAAACCTTTTGGAACTGTAGTTATTCATGTTTATCGTATTTAGTAATTACAGTAATGGATCAAATCACTGGCTAAGTTGAAATGATTATTCAGTTAAATTAGTGACTGTCGATTGAAACAGTCACTAAGTCAAGTTAGTGACAAACTTGGCTTAGGAATCGAGCTCGTAATTAAATCAGTTGTTGCTTACCGGAGCTTTTACGAAAAGAGAAGATCGTAATTTCTGATGTGAACATTAAAGTTGTATATTAGTTGCTATACACGTCAAGAAACGTATCTGACAGACTTTCTGAAAAGGAGAACAGAATACATCATCGTTGAATCGTACATTAGCAAAATGAAGTACAAGAATAAAGATGACTAAAAATATTCGGCGATCTTCGTTTCAATGAACTTCACATCGACTATCCGTATTTCGATGATGTTGATTTCGGCGATCTTCCTATTCGGCTATGTCTGTTTCGGCGCGGATTTCGGAGATCTGAGCTTTCGACGATGAGGCATACAACCGATTCATTAATGAATTATTTTACAAATCATGATATATATATATTTAATTAGTTTTTTTTAATATATCCTTAATAATACAAATAATCAACGAAGCTTGGTTCTACACATCATGTTTCTCTTAAATGGACTCGACGAATGATGAGTCATGTGAAATCTGTCGAAGTCAAATCTAGATAAATGATTTTCTATACGGAAATGATAGAATTTTAATTCCTATACTCATTCAAATTATACGAAGGTTTACGTAATCTCGATTGATTGCAAATTTTTGTCTTTTGGTTATTTGAATAAAAGAATCTTCATCGTTTACCATATGCAAAATCGTAGGTTTTCAAGTAATTGATAAGCAAAACTTTTCAAAATTCATAATGAATACATAATTGTACCCCAAAGAAATTTTATTTCGTATCGATCGTTGTCATAGTACATGCATTACCATGAAAATAAATATTATCACTCTCATTAATCCCAAAATATGATTAAAATTAATTTTAATTCAATATATTTCACATGTTTCAGGATCATTTCGTCAACTAATTAAATCGAATGAGATATTTCAACGATGAATGAAAAAAATTTCTTTTACATTTTGCCGAGAAACTTTGTATTGATAATTCATAATTTAGTTCATAAAGAACTATGCAAATCAAAGAGAACATTGATAATCACTATGACCGTACTGAAATAAAGCATAGAAATATGGCTAATACGAAAATTTTTTCTTTATCTGTTAATAATTAAAAATTTTTCTAAAAAAATAAATCAATAATCATTATGTACTTTACTGGTATAGAATAGACTTTTCGATCAAATGTTTTCTTATTGTAGTATAGTCTCTGAAGGTAGAAATAGGACGATATCATTTTCAGAGTGTTATTTTGTTATTCGACCTTGATTATTATCAATTTAATTAATTTTGACAAATTGTATAATAATTACTCATTTATATGCTTATTTGCTAAAATCTATTTAGAATATACAAACTACTAATCTATCTTATTTAATATATTGAGTATGTTACCTTAATCTCTGAATATCTATAGAGTACTAACGCGTCGAACTTGCAAATTTTCATGTTAGAATTGGACCTATATATACAGACACAATTAGATAATCATCATTTCAGTTTTCATGCGTTTTATTTTAATATTTTCAGTGAACAAACTAATTCTTTCAATTTGTGAGTTTCTTATTTATTCTAGAAATTAATCAGATGACATAACAAATTAATCATTCGTATGATCAATGTTATTACTTTGTCATACAACGATTTATTACGTGTGATTAGATAGTTCTTATATTTAATTCTTATGCTATAGGTGTTATTCAATGATCATATATGTAAAATGAGAAATTTCTATTCTGACTAAAATAATGTCAATTAGAATGAATAAATTTTTAAAATAGATAATCTTGAGATTGAATATAAACAAAACAAAGATAATATGTTAAAGTATACAAAAGTATTAATGTTTGATTAATACTTCATTCGCTTATTAACTGTCGGCTGAATCAGTACGAAATTTTTACACAAATGCTCGAAAAATGGCATTCTAAATGAGTCATTTCGACTACTCTACAGAGAAGAAAGACGAAGAATAATAAAAAAAACATACGAATCGATACATCATCCATATTTTTCGGCAGTTGTATCATACACAGTTTCTCTTTTTTTTATTCGTGAAAGCAGTTGGGAACTTTAGGAGAGAGAGAGAGAGAGAGATCTTAATAAATCCATATTATTTCTTTATGAATAACGATTTCTTTCTCCTACTTCATATAATAGCAACGTATCACAGCAAGTAAGAATAATGAAGAAGATGTTAAACTTCATTTTGTTGTTCTTTTTTTTTCTACAGAAAAATGATTAATTGTTTTGAAAATTTATCCAATGAACTTTTTTATGAAATATTCGATTATCTTGATGGTAGTCAAATATGTAAAGCATTTTCAAATCATAATAAATGTTTTCAAGCTATAATCAGTTCTTCATCTCTTCGATTAAAAATTGATCTAAGTTTTTATTCGGAATCTACTGTGGAATATTCTAATACTTATGTTGTCATACCAACCAAAGATCGAATCATTTCATTTCATTAGTCTTCTACATATATTACTATACTATAAGATTTACACTGTTTCATATCGATTCATCATTTAGTTAGCTTGAATCACTTACATTACATTGTGTCAAGTTAAATGAACTCATATCTCTTATGATAAATTTGATCTTTTTACCTCGTCTAACCTCATTGAAAATCATGTGTAATAATGTCGAAGAGATTAGTAACATCTATAAACCTATTTTCAATTTACCGATGTTGCAATATGTTAAATTTTCATTTATCACGTTCATGCCATTCATTTCTCTGCCAATGACAACCAATAAATCATACAGTAATATTAAATATCTGATTAATGGTCATCGTTGTAGACTCGACTAATTAATTGCCATACTTTCATATACATCCAAACTTTGTCGTTTGACTTGTGAACAAGTAAATAAACCGAAGAAAAACATCGTTACAAATGCATTGAATGCCATATCGACTCTGACGCATATTTTCTAATTGCTGAATGCTATATAATATTTGGCGAAATAGAAATTCTTCTGACGAAGTTATCACCTCAATTAGAAGTATTACGCATCCATAACTCCCTGAATTGAAGTTATTTAGATGTTTATCGATGGGAACGAATAATTTCAGAGCATTTAACTTGTTGTAGGGCAATTAAATTTCAGCTTCATGAAATAATTTTTGAAGATTTCACAATAACTGAAAATCATGAATTAATTAATCGATTCAAGTCTTTATTTTGAAAAGAACGACAATAGGTCTTTCGAATTTCTATTGCGATAGATTCTTCTCAGCACACTATTGGTTATTCTATTGATTCATACAAGTATATTAATCATCTTTTTGGTTTTGTAAAATGTTGTTTATGTCTGTATATTTTTATAGACAAACTCGAAAGATTTTTAGAAAGAAGACGAAAACGATGGAAGTTATATTGATGAAATCGATCGAAATGTTACTATTTACAACACACAAGATGTTCTTGCATTCTCTATATATTCTAAAAGTCATTGGACTTTCTGATCCTCTTATTGATAAACTTTTTATTCGTACAATTGGTCCAGATTTAAGTATATTATAAATTACCTATTTAAATATTACGCTTGAGAAGATTTTTATTGTCACGTTAATCAACTTAATAGAATATTTACCTAATCTTGATTCATTAGTAATTTCATCTTTATCAATGGTAGACCCAATATATTTAACAATTAAAGAAAAAACAACTTTTCGTTTAGTAACAACTAACAACAAAATTAGTGAAGTCAAAATTCATTGAATCAATGACTTGTCAAAAGTTCAGTTTCTTCTTGATCTCTGTTCTCGTATGATATATCTTCAGGTAGATCGTACAGATGGTGTTTTTCCAGAAACATCTGACATTTATCTTCATTGTGTTAAAATTTATCAAGCAAACATGGCTATTGCTGGCAAATTTGAAAAAAATAATTGACATTCACCAATAGCGTTTGAATTATACAATCGAACAAATAAATATTAAAATTCATTTTTGATCAAACTCATGATACTGTTGTTGTTTTATAATTTTTTCAATAGACTAGATATTTTGCACATATTGATCGAATTTTTTATTCGAACTTATGTAGTAAACAAAAAGTTATCAATAGGTTTGAGATTTTCCGCGTAAAATTTCTCCCGCTACAATGTACTATATCAGATCATGATTGTATATTGTAGAGAATCGAATATTAAATCTTTGAAAGAATTTTGCCATAAAATCTACAGGAGGGTGTGAGTGTGGGTCAAACAAGGACTTAAACTCATATTCACATCCTTCCACATCACACTCTCCATGTCTACTTCACTCTATTTTTCTATGCGCTCTTCTACATCTTAGACCATCTGATTTCTTCTGTGCATGCAGTTTGAATTTTCAATTTGAAATTCATTTTTCAGAACTAATGTGCATGTAGAAATGAAATGAAATGTCTGTTAGATAAAATAAATGGAATGAACTGAAATATCTAAAAATGAGATACCATGGAAGATTGATGAAGATGAATACGGAGCAAATGTAAAAAAAAGAATAATTGCCATTAGCTTTACTTTTTATATACACAATAATTGAAAAGTATTATAGTTATACATTAAGAAAGTATCAAAATCTTCCTCGGATCAATTATAAAAAAAATGCCAATGCATATTGTAAAAAATGTATTTAGTATTACCATGTTTATCTAATAATTGTATAATAGATTTATTAATATAATTACATAATAAAGTATAAGCATTTCTTGCATTACCATTAACAAATAATTCTAATGGCGGCTGATTAAATAATAACTGAGATTTTATAAGAATAAATAATTGCTGTACACGTGTTATACTAACATTAATCCTTTGTCGATTATAAATAAAATCTAATTCATTTTCAAGTGTTTTACCTTGTCTATATAACATACAAAGTATAACACATTGAGCTTCTTTGCCTTGCATTCTTTCGACTGCATCACATGTTATTTGAACATTTGAAAATAGATTATTCTTAAGTTTTTGTTGAATAGCAGAACGTTGTATTCGATGCGGCATTATAATAAATATTGATGAAAGTGATATACGTAAAACAAGTTCATTAATAAGAGAATGAACTAGGTGTGATTCAAGATCAAGATCTTCACTGCGAGTTGAAAATGATGATGAATCAACAAGAAGTGAACCAAGAAGATATGTATTTGAATCCCTAATAGCACTAATAGACAATGCAGGTCTTGAACGACCATGACGATAATTTTCACCGTATAAAAGACGAGTAAAATCCGATAATTGATCATTCATACCTAAGAGAAACAATAATTAATAATGACAAGCAAAAAAAAACCTGAGATAATTAAATAAACTTACGATGATTTTCTTTAAAAATAGATAAATATGGACAATGTGAGATTTGTTCGAATAGTTTTCAGTATGTAATGATATTGGAAAATTATTTTCATCATGCAATAAACAATGAAAAACCGATGAAAATAAATCAGGTACAGGATGAGGTAAAGGTGGATAAGTACAACGTTTAACAGATGGTAATTGTAATGAATCACCTGCAACAATCATTCGTGATTCTTGATGATCAGCTAAACGATTAATAGCTAATACAGCATGACTAGTTAATAATTGTGTTGCTTCATCAATAAATATAACATCAAAAACAATTGAACGATCAAGTTTTTGTAATGTCCATACTGTTGAACCAACAACTAGATGACGTTTACCATATGAAGATGAAATATTACGATAATTATTTGATTCTATTTTTAATACAGCTAATTCTTAAGCTAATTGATACCATTGAGGAAATTGTGGTGATGAAGAAAATAGATTTTTCAAATAATTAATTGATAATAGAAGATTATCAATTGCTGTAGGAGTACAAGCTGTGATTAATACACATAATGATGAACATGAAAACATTAACATTTGGAAAACAGTAACACCTGACCAATAGGTTTTGCCGGTACCGATAAAAAATGATATAAAAATGGTAGTGTTAGAGAACATCACAAAATAAAATTTCTTTTTCCAAGAAGAGCTTTACTCGAGTACAAAAGCATTAAAAACGTGTTCATAATCAAGTCACTGCTGCAGAGAGTAAGGTACAGTTTAGTTCATATTACATTAGTAACGATTGTTTGATGTGCTATAGTTCAAGACAATAGCTCGCTAGAGTCAATTCGAAGAAATGTCACCAGTTGCCACCTAACTATGCTGTGCAGGATTTATTATCTAATAACAATC
>CAJNSZ010001256.1:0-31326 GCA_905329745.1 Rotaria sp. Silwood2 | reverse complement strand
GTATACATATGCCGCATAATAAGTGATGTTTCTTTTATTATTTTTTCTTTTATTATTCTATTCTTTTTATCTTTATTTTGTTTTTTTTTATTACACATGGTGTGTTTTATTAGTAGAAGACTATAAAAATTTATCTCTTTTTTTGTATGTTTTTGCATGAAATGAAAAACATGCATTTTAAAATAGGTTTAATGTTTCGGTTGTGTTTACAATGAAATAGGAAAACGTTAGAAAGCAGTATGCTTTTCGACCTGGCTTTCAAATTGTGCTAAGGCTACTGTAAAATCAATGTTCTTAATCTGAAGTTCTTCAGTCTCTTCATCTGTGATGTGTAATGTTCGACGACTTTGCAAATCTCGCTTCGAGTCAGAATGCGTTGCTCGTCGAACTAGTTGTTCAATATGTGGTCCAGTCATTCCATGAGTTCGTTGTACCAATCGTTCAATATTAATGTCGTCCGATAATAAAGAATTTTGTAATAGTGTTTTCGTATAGATGTTAAAAATATCTGATCGACCTTTTGCATCCGGTTCTCCAACTTCGATTAATGTATCTAGTCGTCCGGGACGATAAAGAGCAGGATCGATGCTATCAATCATGTTGGTTGTTCCAATAATTAGAGTATTATCCAAGTATCTGATCCCATCGATCTTTGTTAGAATTTGGGTGGTTATACTATCGTAAGTAGAATTACGCTGAGGAGAGGCTTCTGTTGACCTTTTTTTTTTTTTACATATGGCGTCGATTTCATCAAATATAATGAGATGAAGTGAACTATGTGACCCATATTTTTCCTGATCGGAGTGAGCTTCTTCAAATAAAGCTCGTACTTTTGCCTCTGACTCACCGAGAAGCCAGTTGAATAGTTCGGGTCCACTTACAATTTTTGGAGGTACATTGAGAATATTAGCAACTGTTTTGGTAATTAATGTCTTTTCGGTGCCTGGTGGTCCATAAAGAATAAAACCACGTGGTTTTATAAGACCAGTTAGATCAAACAAAAGATCGAGGATAAAATTTTGAAAGAAGTACATCACTAAAAATCCTTTCTAATACATCATCGAGACCTTCAACTCGTTCTGGATATTAAAATTCATTGTTAAAAATAGATACAATTGATAAGGGTGGCGGATTCGGTGTATAAGATAATACGCAATAACGATGTCATTTTTTGAGATGGTACTTTTTCAGTTGTTGTCGAGTCAAAGCGACACATCCAGATGGTACTAAAGAATAAAATCCTTGATCAAAAACATGTTCACCATGTTTATTAATAATTTTTATTTGATTGCTTTTAAATAGTTCGCGATCTGTTGAATTCAAAAATGCAAAGTTGTTATCACCGTCGTCATTGAACAGAAAAGTATTTTCAACAAATAGTTTTGGCATGATAGTGGATGAGTGATAATATAATATGTATGCTACTCTCTTTTTTTTAGGGAATAAGTACAGGCATTCTCTTCACAAAGATAGTAAAATATTTCTCTCTATATTTATGAAAGAAAGAAACACTTTTTCATTATTTTTTTTCATTTACTCTAATCTAAGAAACAAAGAGTATAACAATAAATGCTACATACGTTAGAGATTGTCGAACACACCACTTGCGTTATATGTAACTCACGGGCTAATTCACACCTATGTGAAGCCTGTGCTAGTGAATCACGGGAATATTTTTTTTCGACTAATTCTCACTGTGATGAAAGACAATGAACAAACATTTGAATTGTTAAGGATGAAATGCATGGAAATATCAAATGTAATCGATTTTCAGCTGATCACTGATGCAGCTCAAATGTTCTTCGATCCTCGTATACATGCAATCGATCATCGTGCTCAATCTATTTTAGAAACATCTACAGCTATTGTTACATCAATTGCAAAAGCAATAGAAGTTATAGGTGATGGTGATTGCGGGTTTCACAGCTTCCAAGTTTTTTATCCTTCGATGAGTGTAGATGAAATGTGAACAAGTGTTACCATTGAGTTATGTTCGCACGAGCAATTATACAATTCTCTAGCATCTCAACATGGATTTGATTTAGTAGATGATGAAACGGTGCAAGAGCACGCCTTAAGAATCTTAGATAATGGCGAATATGCTGGTATTCTCACGCTTTCAGCATTAGCATCCGTATTCGAGCGTGTCGTAGACTCAGTTTATCCAACCATCAATGATAATGATCCATACACTAACCTGTTGAACACTAACTTTCAACCTCGACCAGCATCACTAGCCATTAATGATGACTACAGAGCTTTTCATCTTCGCATTTTGTGGTCTGGTCCAGAAGCCACGGTTGGTCATGATTGGCGTCCCAATCATTTTGTACCATTACTTTATACAAAATGCGTTGCTGATAATACAGTGCAAGAAAATGATTCTTCTACACATGAAATAACTGAAAAATCTTCCCTGCTTGCAGTCAATCAAAATTCAAGAAAAGTTACAACTCAAACGAAAAGAGATGAAATTGATACAACAGAATCCAGCATCACATTTCGATCTTCTGACTTGTTAATTAGATTTCTTGGCACAACTGATATCATTAAACGAATTATTTATTCAAACCAAAGTAACATTCTCGATATTCCCCGAAGATGGTATCCAAATCTTCCGTCTATATCATCCGAAATTCCGAGAATAACAGGTGTTCAATAGGTAAAAATGGTCTTGGTGTTTGAGTTCAGGACAGGTCAAAGGAAGTATCTTTAGTATTGACCAGCAACGGACTATATCAACTTGTTCGGAAAAATGCACAAGGACTTGGGTACTATAATAAACGAATTGGAAATAAATACGTTCATCAAACAGTGGGAGAAGACACCATTGTTCTACTGAAACGGTGAGTAGAACTAACGATTCTCTCAGATTTTTATCATATCTCATTGCCCAGATTTTATACCACCCATAAATCAAATGATCAGTTTCGTCGCATGATCTGCTACCTAATAAAGCTTAAGGACATCGAAGATTCAGAGACAGTAATATTTCCGATTTTTCTTCAGTATGTTGGTTATCCTATAGATTTGGCTGGAGCATCAGATCTGCTGGAATCTCATGGAAATGCCAAAAAAATGGCACGATCATTTATATCAACTGTACTATCTGTTATTGCTGATATCAGAGTGAGTTTAATCTTATTCAGCGTAATGTATATGAACTCTCTATAATCTCACCCTCATTTCACGAAGCCGCCCGAAATATACAATCAGTACATGGAGAAAGTTACTGAGATTGCATTTCCTTCTTTAACAGTTCCGGGCGATCGAATGCAAATCTGCAATTTTCGAAAGACCATAATATCAATACGTACTGAATATCTATCGGTTATGAAAATGATGGAAGATAAAACAAGCATTGTAGCCCGACTTTCTATGGAAAGGGGTGAGGCTCTCATTATTTTATTGTCGAAAGATTATCAGATTCATGAAATGAAACGCTGCTGCAACAAATTAAATCCGCATGCAAGTCCTTCAATTTTGTGTAAGTTCTGAAAGATTGATTTTGATTGAATTTTGCCGTCACATATACGTAGGCGTCGACACAACTTATAATCTTAGAAACTTTTTTGTTACACCCACAACATTTCGTAATACAGCGCTTCGAGACAGACAGACAAAGAAAACGCCAATATTTTTCGGTCCAATCATGATACATTATCGTTGTAACACTGCTTCATATCGAGAACTTCTTGCATTTATAAAGCAAGAACTGAGTGAATCTGTACAAATCACTATTGAGAGTGATGGGGAAAAGGCTATTCACAGTGCTGTAAAAGATATTTTTCTGAACTCAATTCAACTTCATTGCATCCGTCATGTCAGAAAGAATACCGAAAGGTACTTACTGAAGACATCCCTGGTACTCGAAGATACACAAAAACTTTTAAATGTCATATTCGATTTCTCTGATTCATTGATTCAAGTAGAAACCAACTATCAATATAATGAGCGCTTGAACAATTTTCGTGATGTTTACAGTGAAATTATAGCATCATATTCCAATCCAGATCTATCAGACACAGGAAATTTCTACACTTGGTTCTCGAGATATCAAAATGATATTTTTCGTGAACATTTGATCGTAGAAGTTGGCATTCGTGGCTCATATGTCGACAATCATGGTGCAGCTAAGCTATTCTATAACAATGATATCGAAAGTATGAATCATGTAATCAAGAGTGCAACCAAGTGGGAGCTTCTGTCATTATCAGAGATAATCGACATTCTTCATAAACAGATCATTTCTCAAAGAAATGAATCGATTCGATCTCTGTATGATTCAGGTGAATTCGAACTTGTTCATAAATACACTCGGTAAGATATTTCTTGGTTGAACCATCTCAGGCTGAGGTTCCAGAGTCCCTTTAGGGCGAAAAACGACCGATACGAAAATTTAAAGGACGTATACAATCGTATGCAGTCGTATAACACGGTTCAGTTTTACGATATTGTATTATCCTGACTCCATACGAAGCAATACCCATATATAGGAAAAAGAGCAGAGCAGAACGAAGATCATAAATGACTATTTTGTTCTGCCTTATGTCGCCATATTGTTTTGTACAGAACCTGGAGATACACCTTCATAATGCAGAGCCGTGAAGTACGATGCGTTATAGTCGTTTACTTTCGTTCTTGTTAGATCTGGAATACGGAACATCTTAATTTTTTTAGATTTCAAAATCATCCTCAAATTTGGAATTCAATGTTATTTCAAGAGCGAGAAGGTGCGATTTCGAATTATTATAGTTTTGAATCTCAATGGTCCATTTCGGATATAAGTAATACATTTAACATTGGTGAATCAGCTGGGCGCAAGTCCGGTAGAAAAGGCGCACGGAGAACGGCGGTGACACCACGGAGAAAAAAATAAAGTTATTTTACACATATACGACACGTTAACAATCGCACATTCATTAAACGAAGAAATACTCATTTTTATCCAGTCTTGTACTAATAAAACACACCAAGTGCAAGGAAAAAGAACAGAATAAAAAGAAAAAGAAAAAATAACAAAAGAAACATCACTTATTATGGGGCGTATGTATACTTGTTATTTCATTAATCATATATGGTGAAAAACAATAAGAGATTTAATTCAAAGTTGAATAACTTTAGATATATCGAGAAATGACTTCGATGTTCATTTGCTGTGAAAATAATATATCTTATTGAGATCTATATGAAGATAGATTGGAGTGGTTTGGGATGGATTGGAGTAGGTTGGAGTGGCTTAGAGTGGGCTGGAGTGGACCACTCAAAATGGTGTTTAACATTTTTGTTTAGGATTTTTTCATTAAAGCCGCTTGGTGTAGGGTCTAATGAGTTAAGAGTATAAAGGTCTATCGATTAATAACACCTTTCCGCAAACGATGCTTGGAATGGGTTGGAGCGTATTTTACTAATACCCCAGCATAATTTGAATGCAAAGTTCATCATTTGTACGAATGTCACTGTTTCATCATTAGAATGCTTAGTGTTTTAAATTTTAGTCATTATCTTCTGTGAGAAAAATTTCATTAAAATGGTTTAAAAGGGAACCTTCGTATTATATTTTTTATTCCCTGGAAATCTTCATTTATATTAGTAATACAATGTTCCAATAATTGTTCTACCGAAGCTGAAACCTGATGCAAGAAGTACGAAAATAGCTATTGCTTGAAGTGTAGTGATATTGTTCATGCAACACCAGCAATAAGCACACATCAAAAGGTATCAATTAAACAAAAATCATCAGAATCCGTGCAATGCGAAATACACGCGGAATGAAAACCTCAAATATTGGTGTTACAACTGTGAGAAAGTGATCTGTCATGATTGTCAATTGTCTAAGCACCATGACCACAAGGTTATAGCGATTACTGATGCTGTACAAGACGTAGAGAAAGAAGTCAGTATTCAGTTGTGTGTATGTTTCTTTTATAAAGCAGCTTTTCATTAAAATTTAGTTGAAGGACAGATTCAAAAGTACATAATCATCTATGGAGAAAGCTTTAAAAAATACGATACAAATGATCAATTCGAGTACAAACGTTAACAAAGACAGGATCAGTAGAGCGTTTCCGTCTATACGTGCTACAATCGATGAGTGCGAGACAATGCTTAAACAATGCATTGGCGAGATCGACAGAAAGAATGAAAAACTGGCTGAAGCCTATCAAGAGGAGCTGAGCTTTACAAGACAAAAGCTCGATCAGCATGGAAAAGAATTCGCCAGTATTCTTTCGACCAATGACCACGTAATATTATTACAAGCAAAGAAAACATTGACTGATAACATCAACGAAATCGTACAAGGCTTAGAAAAACTAAAACCCGAAGTTATAATCGAGTGCAATGTCGGCGGCATCGATGAATTGCAAATAGCTATGAATGGTGCCCTCAAGCGTGCGAGCATCGTAGAGAAACAAGGTAACTTGCTTGTCAGCACCCACGTATGTATGATATTCACTTTAGCGCTTCATATATTTTCTTCAAATTCTTTATAAACTTGAGTGGAGATTCTATCAGAAACGAGATGATGGACCCTGCATGCTTATAATAAGATTGAAATATTCTACAAGACTATTGTGAAAACATAGAGTTACTGCTTAACGATGCAAATTTTAAGTCCAGAATGAATGACATACGACGATCAATTCTTCCCGTAACAAATAACGGAAAATTAGTAAATTTTATTTCCTTCGGTGAACTGTTGATAGATTCGAATTTGTCGGTTGGGAAATCTTTCACCAAACTTTATAGAGAATCATTATTTTTGAAAAATTGACTGTCTTTAAAGAAACTAGATTTAAATACAACTATAGAGTGGGAATTCAACAGTTTTATCTATATTCAAGTGTATTTCTTTCTATTTTCCATTGAAACAATTTCTTTATAATACAGAGAAAAACGATAAGGAAGGGATAAAAAATGATTGATGATCGAGAACATCCTAAGGAGGAAAAACTTGAAATTTATATTGCTAACGATAACCATGGATTGTTTTCGTCTTTCTACACGATGAGACAATACATTCCAGTCATTTCTGACACCATTACATATTTCAGCCCGTAAACAAGACGATAATCCTATCTTTTCACTTATAGATTGATCCTATTCAAAGAAAAGTGCAGGATGTATAAGAATTCAATGGATCATATTTTTTATTTATTTACATATATGATTGGGTGCAGTATGAGGAGATAATTACAAATAATATATAGCTTTTGATCTCAATGGAATCACTGTTTAGTGAAAAACAGCTGTAAAATGCTATATTACGATTTTTCCCAAAACTTGTCCAAATTCTTAGTTTTATTTTCTAAATAATCTGAAAGTATTGGATTTTAATTTAGAACCGAAAATTAAACAGAATAATATGATTTAATTGGATTAACCCTCTCTTTTACTCATTGCAAGACCCTTAGTTTTCTGTGCAGAAAAATATCTTAGCAAGAACTTGATAAATCAATGAAAAGGTGGGTTCAGTAGGATTTGAGACAGGATTCTGATGGATCGTACTATAGTTTCTAAAGAAATGAGCAGGATCGAGACTACATTTCAGAAAAAAGAGAAAATCTTTCCTGGAGGCTTGATAAGTATTTTCTCCGAGGGTTCTCTACTTCAAAGCATGAAGTTTAATAAGATTTTCGAATAAATTTCAATTTTTGAGAACGCTTTTGTTTCATAAGAAAATCATGAAGGTTTCTTAATTTATATTGTCGGGAAGATCCTTTATAAGTTTCGTAAAACCTTTTTCATGGTTAACCCCATGTTAGGGAAGGACATTCTTGGAAGTTATAACAAGTTTTTGTGCAGAAGAATGTTCTATTGGTAGCAATTTTCTGCAAGAGAGTGGGTCTCTTTTACGACAACGATGACGATTCCTTTTATTTTTCGTTGATTGTAGTGATTCCCCATATTTCGATCGATACTCGATTGGCACAGAGCCGAATGACTGCTGCTGGTAGACATGGAAAAGGCAAAGCTCTCAATAAACTGAGCAAACTCTATGGTGTGTTCGTTGATGGTGATCAAATGATGGTCATCATTGACTCACGGAATCATCGCATCGGCCAATGGAAGGTGTAGGATAGGCATGGACAAGTGATAGCTGGTGGCAATGGGAAAGGAAATCGTTTGGATCAACTGAATGGTCCAACCGATGTGCTGATCGATAAAGAGACTAGTAGTCTCATTTTATCTGATCGAAACAATCGACGTGTCTTGCGATGGTCTTTTTGCAATGGCACAACTGAAGGAGAATTTCTCATCGGCAAGGTCGCTTGTTGGGGATTAGTCATGGATAATCAGCGGTATCTCTACGTCTCTGACATCGACAACCATGAAGTCCGACGTTATCGAATCAGAGCCAAGAATGAAAGTGTCATGGTCAATGTTGACTGCATAAGTAATAGTGCTTACGTTTTTGACGTCAACAAACATGAAACCAGATGATATCAAATAGAAGACAAAAACGGAACTGTGGTGACCGGTAGTCATGGCAAAGGTAGTGGTCTCAATCAATTCTGCGGGCTGACCTACATCTATGTCGATCCACAACAGATTGTCTACGCGTCGGACTACAATAATGATCGTGTGATGTAATATAATAAGGATGCTACAGAAGGAATTGTCGTTGGTGGGGGCCAAGAAGAAGGGAAGACTCTAGCACAGTTGTCGTATTCTCAATGGCTGCTCGTCGATATATCAGGTACGATCTATGTCGCAGAGGTAGGCAATAATCGAGTGATGCGTTGGTCTAAAGAAGCGACACAGGGCACCACCATTTTGGGTGACAATGGTTACACAGAAGGAGCGAATCAACTGGCCTATCCTGTGGGTTCGTTCTTCGATCGAAATGGCAACTTGCATGTCGCTGATTTCTGGAATCATCGAGTACAACGTTTTTTTTATCGGATAGACTTATATTGATGGTTGTTTTGTTTTTCAATTTCTATCAAATAAATACCGATGAATGGAAAAGAAACTGCTATTCAAAAGAAGGAATGATTTTAATTACGATTATATTCGCATGCGCAACTAAGGGCCACCATAGTGGTGTCGTAGTGACAAGAAGACCATGCAGGATTTAGGTGTGGGTTCGTGTGAATTTCAGCCAACTTCCATCCATATCGATATTGACAGCCCACACCCACACCCACACCCACACCCACACCCTGAGATGAACAGTCGTTAGTGACTTGTTCGGAATCATTCCATGGTTGGTGATACCGATGTTTGAACATAGTAACGTGTGAATACGTGTCGAAAAACGTAGTCATTCAACCATGACGGTTTTTTTAACTGAAAGAAATATGTTTCTCAATTTACACATGATGTGAATATTAAGAATTTTTATTTCTAAAAGTTTTGATTCCATAAGGATGTCATTTACAACAAGATTTATTTACTAAGCCTCCCATTTACTTATAGTAGGGAACAAGATCAAATATTTATTTTGATTATTTATCGACGATTTCAAGAGTTTTCATTAATTCATTGGTGGCATAAAATATTAGTGCTTTTCAATGATTTTTATTAATCTATTCATGGAAATCTTAAAAATAAGCTTGTGTTTTGACTACACAAACTTATTTGACATCACTAAAGCATGATAAAATGTCATGAAAGAAAACATTTATTTCTCTCGTTAATGTAAAGAATATTCGTAAGATGAAGAAAAGATTAATAATTGTATTTTTAATTCTTCGGCGTTCTTTGTCTAACAACATACTCATATTTAAGCACTACAAAAAGTGTGAACATATTAGATACAATCTCACTAATATCGCTCGCTAAAGCAGATGATATTGCTATGGATGCGCGAAAAACGAAGATTAAACTCACGACGATAAGTATCATTATAAACTTAATTTATGAAAAGGGACCATGTCTTATTGACTAGGACAAATAAACACATATGCTTCGAAAGGCTCAACAAACTAGTTTTCTACTATCTTCCGCCCTATGTAACATTATTATCATTCGTGATGTCATTTGGGATCGTATTCCTGACGATTTACACATCGTTTTACTCAAATTTCTTTAGTTCAATGAATTACATCAACGTTTAGCTTGAGTGAATTCTATTTGTACTAAGTGAGACTTATCCATTCTTTTTTTACCTCATAGAAAATAATCCAGATGATGAAAAAGCTTTCTCCTTTGCTTTTGTTCGGTGGACTTGAAGAATTAAAAAACTCGCAATAAGCACAAAAGTTAGACAGTTCACTATAGAGTACAACTCAAAACATAGGATAATTATACGTTCATTCATTATATTTGGAATAGTAAAATAATAAATATCGATAAAAAAAATTAGATATAGTGCGAACGTTATATTCTTGCAAATGCTGAGCATTTTTGATAATTTATTGTGGAATAAACTCATGAAAGAGAAGAAAAAGTTTAATAAAACGATTGAAAATTTTAAACTGAAGTCTTTGCTCATGTGGATACCTCACTTTTCCATATCATTATTAATGTTTGTCATATACAACTATAAGTACAATGTAATCATTAGTAAAATACAATGATAGAACACAATAAAAAAGATAAAGCCCTTATCTTTTATTTTTCATCCTACAATTCAGTATCGCAAGACTTCTTCGTCTTTTTTCGCATTCATTCTAAAGTTAATATAGTTTTTCTTCTGTTTGATAAAATCTTTTTTTTTACTTTTGTCGATGCTCAAATCATATCTTAGCTTATCATAGAAGCATCCATACATGGCCTCTACAACATGTAAAAAACGGCCCTGTTCAAAATGCGACAAAGCAGCGGACATTCTTACTTGTCATGGATGTGGAAAAGATTTTTGTTATCGTCGTGTAGCTGAACATCGACAAGAACTCAATAAACAAATGGATGAACTCACTACTTATTATGATCAATTTCAACAAACGATTGCTAAACAAGATTCCCAACCAGATTGTCATCCTCTGATTCAAAAGATCAATACATGGGAACAAGAGTCAATCGATAAAATTCGTCGAGAAGCTGATGACGCTCGCAAACAATTGTTAACTATTCTTGCCACACATAGAAGTAAAGTAACAAATGATTTAACACATCTTATTCAAGAACTAAGGAAAGCTCGTAACGAAGATGATTATGTAGAAACAGATTTGAAGGAATGGATGGAAAGATTAAATAATTAACAAAAAGACTTGACTGCAGCTCAAACAATTGATTTCGGTACAGACAATGATAGTGGTACATTGATTTCAAAGATGTATATTAATGGAGTTTCAACTGACTTTTTGTCACGAACTATTGGTGATATTAAAATTATGGAAAATGGTAGAGCCGTTCTTCATGATCCAACTCATCAAAATGCAGCAGCATGTGATAGATATGAATATTCATTGGGGCAATATCGACTGCGTTTTAAATTGGAGCAATGCAATCGTAATGGAGATTTTTCTTGTGGTATTTTATGAAAGACTACACCTCTAGAGTCACTGCTGTATATCTCTACAAATAATAATGTGTATCAGTACGATTATGATAGTAGTACGCCTTATTCTGTTCACAATACAAATGGACTTTTCTACTTTACTGATACTAGTCAAAATTCACAAAACGATATTATTGAGCTTCTCATCGATTGTGATCGGCAAATTATACGTTCAACTAACCAGCGCACACAACAAAAACAGGAAATCCATATTAACTTGAATACATGTCCATTTCCTTGGCAATTTTTCGTCACACTTTTGTACGCCAATAGTCGTACTTCTATTTGTGAAGAAAAGTTGCCGAACAAAACTGCCAGGAAAAATTAATGATAATATTTATACTTTATTAGTTATAACAGTTCATTAGTTTGTTTTTGTTTCATGTTTATTCTGAAATGAACTTTGACAATGTCTTCGAATATTGAACTACATTTTAAAACTACTATAAAATTTTATTTCTCTTTTTCTGAATCTCCATAGTCTATCTAAGAATATAAATTACTTGGTTGCAGTCGAAATAAAAAAATTAGGCAAAAAGTCCTGTTAAAAAAACATTGACTGTTCCTAACAATAAACGAAAAAATGAATGCTCTCAGTTTTTGAAATGTATCCTCACAGATAGATCAATCGAAAGTGAATTCTTTATTTCAGATGAAAACATAACAAAGTATCCTATAAACTAATAATATGATTAAAATTTTAACCAAATTAACGCTTACTTGAAATAGTTGACGGGATGAAATCAAGGAAAAAACTCAACCAACTTGGAAAGCATTCTCTAGTTGAGATCTAGTTTTACCACGTTTCTGAGTTTATCGTTAGAAAAAACAATGCCAAAAACACGTGATTTTATGAATAGGAACCAAAATAATATATTATCAAAAATGAACAACGTTAGTTTTAAATTATATTTCTTGATTGTCGTATGTAAAAAAACGCCATCTGTCGCTCTGACGGTGTGGAATATTACCATTTTCCTTCTTTTCTTTTCCTTTTATCTTGTCATTCGTTCTCGCTCAGCTCTATCTGTGAACTTTAATGACTCGTTTGTGGTTGTTGATTTTATTTTATTTTTTATAATTTTAGCTAATTATCGTTTATTTACATACATAAACTAGACAAATACTCTAATGTTAGATATTATAGAATATTGTGATCATATACTTATCAAGTCCTTGAGAGTAACTTCTATGAAGGATATCCACTAGTTTAAGTAATCGACTGGAGAAAAAATTTAATCTAACGATTTATTTATTTATTTATAAGAAAAGAAATGTGCACATTGAATAACAATCAGACAAAAACGTTTAAATAGTTTACTTCTAAGATTGAAATTATTGTAGAAGTACCATATGATATTATTTGAATTTGAAAAAGGTCAATATAATACCGTCTAAGGCTATTTTATTCTATCCACTAGCACTATATCATTCAATGCAGCATAGATCATAGATTTTTTATCATATACATTAAAACATAACTAAAAAATTCTACAGAGATACTTTTTTTTAGAGTACAAGTTACATCAATAGTTTTTAAGAACTCCCATATAGTCGATTATTTTATCTGAAAAGTTTAATATGCAATAAGAAAATGTTTGACACTATTATTAATACCAAATTTTGTTCTTTTATTACGTAACTAAATTCATATATCACATGACTTCGTCATGAACTTTTATAAATATGTCTAAATTGTCATAAGATATATGTATATATACTGCAATCAGTAACAATCTTCCTTTTATTCAGATATGGCAAACGCAGCAGAAGGAAAGACACCATGCTCAATATGTCAAAAGGTAGCTGGTATATTTATTTGTCGTGGATGTGGAAAAGATTTTTGTTATCGTCATGTAGCTGAACATCGGCAAGAAATTAATAAACAAATGGATGAACTCACTACTAATCATGATCATTTTCAACAAAGGATTGCCGAACAAGAAGCGCAACCGAATTGTCATCCTCTGATACAAAAGATCAATGAATGGGAACAAGAATCAATCGATAAAATCCATCGAGCAGCTGGTGATGCTCGTAAACAAGTCATAACTATTCTTGGCATACATAGAACGCAAGTAATACATGATTTGACATGTCTTACAAAAAAATTAAGCGAAGCTCATAAGGAAGATGATTATGTAGAAACAGATTTGAAAGAATGGACGAAGAAACTTGACAAATTAAGAGCCGACTTGAATGCATTTCAAACGATTGATTTCAGTGAAGACAATAATAGCAGTACATTGATTTCAAAGCTTTTTATCAATGATGCATCAACTGACATTTTTCATCGAATCGTGGGCGATATTCAGATTAATGAAGGTGGAAAAGTTGCAGTGCATGGTCCAACAAATGGCATCGCTGCAGTATGTTGTAGAGGTGAATATGCATTGGGAAAACATCGATTTCATTTTAAAATTGAACGATTGTTCAATTACAGTGCTTTTTATTGTGGTATCGTGTCGAAAAATACACCGACCGATTCAATTTGCATTACGTCGGTTAATTATGGCGGGCATCGATGCAGCATCCCCTCTGGAACTCCGAAATATCTTAATCAGAACGTCCTTTTCTGTTTTAATGGACCAAATTATTATTTTCAAATGAATGAAACATACGAACTTCTAGTTGATTGTAATGAACAAATAATACGTTTAACAGAAGGACAATCAGGCAGAACACACGAACTCAAAATTAACTTAACTATCTGCCCATTACCATGGCAGTTTTTTATCGCACTAATTTCTGCCAATGATTACGTTCGTCTTTGTTAATATCTTTGCCCAATAAGAAGAGACAAACTTAAATAAGCATTCACTTCTAATATGTATTCTTTATAATGTATTGTAATCATATTTATGTCACTAAAGTGTCTTTAATATAGTTTTAGTGAAAAGATAAAGAATAAAAAGTTCTTTTAGTCTCTAATATTTAACTCTCAGAGTGTAACAAAATATTTTTTGACAATCATTATTTGTAGTGTCGGTACGCATAGAATATCACAAATATTCTATTATGTAGTTCGAGAAAAATGTTTCTTCTCATACAGGGAAATGAATCTTTTTTTTTACAGCGGCAGTTGATCAAAAGAAACTGTAATAAACCTAAGTTCTTTTAAAACAAGGTTATCACAATTTTAGTTGAAACATTTGTATGAAAATCATCTATTAGTGCTCATATATGGACAATTCCATACTGTTTTTGTTGACTATTTTCCTTTTCGCAATTAATGGAAAGTACCGTGATGGAGTATGAATGCTCTAGAAGAATAAAATATTACAGAGGGATATCAAATAAGAGAGAGAGAGAAAGATAATTGTGAATGACAAGTATTCACAATTCATTCTTTTGCTGTTTACGCTACGATGCTAGTAAGATTAAATCAATTCGAGTTTTTTTTTCTAAAACAGTTTTCAAAAGGCTAAAGTTATTTGAAAAGAAAGATGGCATACACGACTGTGTCTCTTTTTATTATTTATTTAAACTTTTTAATCTGTTCTTTTAAGTCAAATAAAAGATTTTATTATAAATTATCTTTGATAAAATACTTTTGAAATATGAAAGGTTCAATATCTATGTATATTCAAATCTTTTTATTCAAAAGTAACTATAAAATATAAGAGTTTCATTCAAATAAATATTTCTCTCTATCAAGTACTTTTAACGAAAAATAGATCTAAGTCTCATCATAGTTGATATGAACCTCTCATATTATTGCACATCATTTCTCTTCATCATTAATTTCTGCTAAGACTACATCCATCACTTCACTACAATAAAAAAGAAAAATAGAATTCAAGAGAATTGTCTTCGATGTCTAGATGATGATAGACCGTAGTCGAATGATTAAATGAATTTATTATAGATACATATGCTTATTTGTCTGATTTGAAAAGATAGATAACTGTAGATACTACAGCTTCTTGTATTGCCAATGCTTTTATAGAAAATGAGATCAGTGGTACATATTATTGCTTTCTTTCAGATAAAGCATGTACGAAAGAAAATGCTCACTCTACTACACATATATCAAACAGAAACTTTTTAATCATAGAATTAAAAAAAACGTGAAGCACTGCACAAAGGACAAATCTGTCACTATCTCGCATTGTTACCATTTGACATACAAGGGTGACGGTAACCGGTTTAAACCAGAGACTCTACAGCTCACATTCATGAGCGGGAGCAATTATTTCGATCCGAATAGGAGAGAGAGACTACCATCCTTGATAAAGATTGACCAAAGGTAATCAGGTCGAGGAATTCAAGTCTATACTCGGTTTTTCGAAAATTTGACTTTGATTTTTTACAAAAAAATTATTGTTCTACAAAAGCATTATTTTCTTAGTAAAAAATATTTTCTCTGTATAAAAATGTTGTTTTTCTACAAAAAACTATTTTTACAGACAAACATCAAACTCAAAATTTCGAAAAACCGAGTATAGATGTGGATTGCTCAACCTCGATAACATTAGATCAATCTTTATTAAAGACCATAATCTCCCTCCCCTATTCGATGCAGGAAAATTGTTGACGCCCATGAGTGTGAGCTGCATACTACTAATTAGTTTAAACCTGTATAAACCAGTTACCCGTGAGCACCGGTGAAATAGTGACGGCGAAGCGGTGATTCACCGCCACCATTGTATCTCTAGCTACAGTTTGTGAGTATGAATAAAAAATCACACTTTCTATACAAAAAAAAAAAAAAACAATTCATGGAATGTCTTTCTTGATTAGAACTAGTGGACGCTGATTTTTATCTACAAATATAAGTTTCACAAAGATATGTTGAAAAGCATCCTTTTCTCTAAATAGCCGTCTAGTAGTTAAACAGTAGCATTCAACTAATAAATTTATTATGTTAGTGTAAATATGTTCTAATTATTGATAATCGATGATAATGAATAGAACATCAGTTCTTTTTCACCAGAATTCTTGTTCGTCATAAACAATTAATGGTTACAACACCTAATAATACTTGACTCAACATTAGAACATTTGCTAAAACATAAAACATTGGCAAATGTCCTAAATAGAAGAGTTACTATGGGTGTCAGTATGAGTCTATTCTTTAAATATAACCAATCACACCAGAGATTCACTTCCTTTCCCATCAACTTCGAATAAGTCATTGCAAATGAAAAATCTATGGTGTCTCAAAAACTTATTTTGTGATTCATAGTCTATTTTAATATATCTTCTGTGAAATGAAACAATCTATTTCAATCGATGTTGTTAAGAATACAAAATTGATGAGTCAGTACTAGCAATCTTGAGATTCATTAAGCAGCAATTTATTGAATAATAAATAAATATATATACAAATGTTTTTATCAATGGCATCTTACACAATAGATCAAAGGAGACAAGAAAAATAAATTAGATTATACCATGCCATTATCAAAAACCACAGATTTATCTTTCTGAGGTAAACTGGCAATAGCTGCTTCGTATGCTTCATCAAGATCAGCATGAAACAATGGTCGATTGATATCCAAAATGGGAACAAGTACAATATCTGTATTGTTTTCANTTTTTGTTGTGGTATCGTGTCGAAAAATACACCGACCGATTCAATTTGCATTACGCCGGTTAATTATGGCATGCATGGACGCAGCATCCCCTCTGGAACTCAGAAATATCTTAATCAGAACGTCCTTTTCTGTTTTAATCGACAAAATTATCATTTTCAAATGAATGAAACATACGAACTTCTAGTTGATTGTAATGAACAAATAATACGTTTAACAGAAGGACAATCAGGCAGAACAAACGAACTCAAAATTAAGTTAACTATCTGCCCATTACCATGGCAGCTTTTTATCGCAACAATTTCTGCCAATGATTACGTTCGTCTTTGTTAATATCTTTGCTCAATAAGAAGAGACAAACTTAAATAAGCATTCACTTCTAATAAGTGTTCTTTATAATGTCCTGAAATCATATTTTTGTCACTAAGGTGTCTTTAATATAGTTTTAGTGAAAAGATAAAGAATAAAAAGTTCTTTTAGTCTCTAATATTTAACTCTTAGATTGTAACAAATTATTTTTTGACAACTATTATTTGTAGTGTTGATACGCTTAGAATATCACAAATATTCTATTATGTGATTCGATAAAAATGTTTCTTCTCATACAGTAAAATGAATCTTTTTTTCTACAGCGGCAGTTGATCAAAAAAAACTGTAATAAACCTAAGTTCTTTTGAAATAAGATTATCGCAATTTTAGTTGAAACATTTGTATGAAAATTATCTGTTACTGCTCATATATGGACAATTCCATACTGTTTTTGTTCACTATTTTCCTCTTCACAACTAATGGAAAGTACCATGATGTAGTATGCATACTCCAGAAGAATAAAATATTACAGAGGCATATCAAATGAGAGAGAGAGAAAAAAAAATTGTGAATGACTTTTTAAGTATTCACAATTCATTCTTTTGCTGTTTACGCTACGATGCTAGTAAATCAATTCGAGTTTTTTTTCTAAAACAGTTTTCAAAAGGCTAAAGCTATTCGAAAAGAAAGATGGCATACACGACTGGGTCTCTTTTTATTATTTATTTAAACCTTTTAATCTGTTCTTTTAAGTCAAATAAAAGATTTTATTATAAATTATCTTGGATAAAATACTGTTGAAATTTGAAAGGTTCAATATCTATATATATTCAAATCTTTTTATTCAAAAGTAACTATAAAATATAAGAGTTTCATTCAAATAAATATTTCTCTCTATCAAGTACGTTTAACGAAGAATAGATCTAAGCCTCATCATAGTTGATATGAACCTCTCATATTATTGCACATCATTTCTCTTCATCATTAATTTCTGCTAAGACTACATCCATCACTTCACTACAATAAAAAAAATAGAATTTAAGAGAATTGTCTTCGATGTCTAGATGATGATAGACAGTAGTCGAATGATTAAATGAATTTACTATAGATGCATATGCTTATTTGTCTGATTTGAAAAAGATCGATAACTGTAGATGCTACAGCTTCTTGTAGTGCCAATGCTTTTAGAGCAAATGAGACCAGTGGTACATATTATTGCTTTCTTTCAGATAAAGCATGTACGAAAGAAAATGCTCACTCTACTGCATATATATCAAGCAGAAACTTTTTAATCATAGAATAGAAAAAAAAAACGTGAAGCACCGTACAAAGGACAAATATGTCACTATCTCGCATTGTTACCTTTTTGCATACAAGGGGGACGGTAACCGGTTTAAACCAGAGGCTCTACAGCTCACATTCATGAGCAGGAGCAATTTTTTTGATTCGAATAGGAGAGGGAGACTACCATCCTTTATAAAGATTGGCCAAAGGTAATCAAGTCGAGGAATTCAAGTCTATACTCGATTTTTCGAAAATTTGACTTTGATTTTTTACAAAAAATTATTTTTCTACAAAAGCATTATTTTCTTAGTAAAAAATATTTTTTCTGTATAAAAATGTTTTTTTAAGCTTTTTTTTACTGATAAACTTTTTTTTCTATAAAAACTATTTTTACAAACAAACACCAAACTCAAAATTTCGAAAAATCGATTATAGATGTGGATTGCTCAACCTCAATAACATTCGATCAATCTTTATAAAAAACAATAATCTCCCTCCCCTATTCGATTCATGAAAATTGCTGACGCCTATGAGTGTGAGCTGCATACTACTAGTTTAAACCTGTATAAACCAGTTACCCGTGAATCAGTTACCGGTGAGAACCGGTGAAACACTGACGGTGAAGCGGTGATTCACCGCCACCATTGCATCTCTAGCTACAGTTTGTGAGTACGAATAAAAAATCACACTTTCTATACAAAAAAAACAATTCACGGAATGTCTTTCTTGATGAGAACTAGTGGGCGCTGATTTTTATCTACAAATATAAGTTTCACAAAGATATGTTGAAAAACATTCTTTTCTCTAAATAGCCATCTAGTAGTTAAACAGTACCATTCAACTAATAAACTTCTTATGTCAGTGTAAATACGCTCTAATTATTGATAATCGATGATAATGAATAAAATATCAGCTCTTTCTCATCAGAATTCTTGTTCGTAATAAACAATTAATGATTACCACACCTAATAATACTTGACTCAACATTAGAATATTTGCTAGAACATAAAACATTGGCAAATGTCCTAAATCGAAGAGCTACTATGGGTGTCAGTATGAGTCTGTTCTTTAGATGTAATCAATCACACCAGATATTCACTTCCTTTCCCATCAACTTCGAATAAGTCATTGCAAATGAAAAATCTATGGTGTCTCAAAAACTTATTTTGTGATTCATAGTCTATTTTAATATATCTTTCGTGAAATGAAACAATCTATTTAAATCGATGTTGTTAAGAATATAAAATTGATGAGTCAGCACTAGCAATCTTGAGATTCATTAAACAGCAATTTATTGAATAATAAATAAATGTATATACAAATGTTTTTATTAATGGCATCTTACTCAATAGAACGAAGAAGAGTAGAAAAAGAAATTAGATTATACCATGCCATTATCAAAAACGACAGATTTATCTTTCTGAGGTAAACTGGCAATAGCTGCTTCATATGCTTCATCAAGATCAGCATGAAACAATGGTCGATTGATATCCAAAATGGGAATAAGTACAATATTTGTATTGTTTTCATCACCGTCGATATTGCCATAGACATTTGCTACAGAAAAAACCGTATGTCCTTGTTCAGATGAACCGAATCCAGCTGAAATGAGTGCACGTTTCAACCAGGGACGTGATAAACCGACAAAGTGCCAATTGACTTTTTTATCTGCATAACAATCTAATTGTCGACGAACATCGACAAGATTTTGTAGACCAGTTATATCCAAATGAGCAACACCACTAAAATCTAAAATTAAGGCATGTAAACATGGACGTGGGTCATCTTTCTGTTGATCCTTTTCTGGATGTCGACTCGTCTTCAAATTCCACGGTTGTTCACCTAGTGAACCATACATATTGGGTTTGCCTGATTTAGTTTCACGAAAAATTTGTTCAATCATAAGTTCCACATAATGATTGGCATTCGGATAGAGAAAACTTTCATTCAATCTATAGATAAAAATGCCGTTACCAGCTGATGCAGGAATAATTGTTGGATTTGATCCATCGGAATGATCGAGTGGTACATAAATATTTCGAGTTGTTAAACGAATATAGTTATCGACTGATAATTTGATTTGTTGAACTTGAACTCGACCAACAAATTGACCACGAGCTTTAGCAATACGAAACAATAGAAGAGCACCAGAAGAAATAACCGTAATGTAGATACCAATTTCAATAGTAGAAAATATTGTTACAATAACTCCAATCCAAAAGATGAAAAATTCAATTGGACTTACTTGCCAAAAACGTTTCAATGTTTGTGGTCCAGCAATAAGATCACCAACAGCATGAATGATAACTGCTGCTAGACTAGCTTGTGAAATCCAATAGAACATTGGTGGTAAAGCATAAATACCTAGAATAATCAATACACCGCTAACAACACCAGCCATTGGTGTTCGTACACCTGCTTTAGACTTAATAGCTGTTCGTGAAAATGAACCTGTCGCTGGATAGGCACCAAAAAATGGTCCAAATATATTTGTTACTCCGATGGCAATCAATTCTTGATTAGGATCAATAACATAATTATTGATTCGACCAAATGATTTAGCTATAGCAACATGTTCAATGAGAAGAACAATTACTGTCGATGGTAGATACGATGCAAAAGCACTCAATAATGGTCGATCAATATAGGGTATGCCCATATTTTGAAAACCGCGTGGAATTGTGCCGAGTAGAGCCGTTCGTGGATGCTGTGGATCATTACGATTGATTAACCACGAAATGAGAAGATAGAGAAGAATAACAAATACAGCACGAAGTGTACTGATAAAAAAAAATAATTTTTCTTTCGTCGGAAAACGTTTACTTGCACGAAGACAAATAAAACGAATTAAATAAAGTAGAAAAAGTGATGTTAAGCCGAGTGCAGCATTTAAATTACAATGTGAAATTTGCTTCCAAAAATTATAAAAAACCAAATAGGTCGATTCACGTGTATCCAAATATTTACGATTGCCCATTAGTGTTGGTATTTGTCCCATAGCAATATTCAATGCTGACCCAGTCATAAATGCTGCTAAAGCTGGTAGAGGAATAAAATCGACTATAAAACCGAGACGAAACATGCCGAGAGCAAAAACAATACAACCAGCAATGAGAGATAGAGCCGATGCGATGGTATGTAATTCATATCCCGGATATTCTTTATGTACAGCTTCTATCACACTACCGGTTAATGCTGACATAACTGCCACAGGTCCAATACTAATATCCTGCAAGCAAACGATGTCATTTTGAAAAAAAAAAGAAAAACAAATAAAATCAATCGTTCATTGATGTTGGATTAAAATTTCTTATAATTATCGTTGACATGATTTCGTTTAGTTTAGAATATTTTTGTTTTTTGTTATTAAAGAAATAATAAGAATGATTCTAGTGTTATATTGAGATTGGTAGAGTAGAAAATCGTACTGAAACCATAAAGATTGACTGGTAAAGCAAAAAACTGAACTGTTAATCAACTCGTTTTATAATTAATTTGATATCAGTTGATAGAGAAACGTTGATTTTTTCTCGGAAAAGAAAACATTACTGTTCTAAAATATATATAACTTGAGTTATGAAACAAGTAGTAAAAGGTTTTGTTCTCAGAAGAATAAGGATACCTGACTCTATTTCATTCACCTTGCTAGTTGCAAATAGCCAATAAATCATCACTCCAACAAATGAACTATACAAGCCAAATTGTGGTTCTAATTTAGCCAATCCAGCATAGGCCATACTTTGTGGTATTACAATAGCACCAACAGTCAAACCAGCAACAAGGTCACCCCAAAACCATGTTAAATTGTATCGATAAATCCAATTGATAAATGGTATATAGGAGAGAAAATAATTCTTGATTCGTTGTTTAGGATTATTTATTTGACTTTGCAGCCAACTTTTAACAGTCGGATATGGTTCAAAATATTCATGATGAGTAACTGTTCTGATTCGACTCGATGATGATGATGATGATGATGGAGATACTGTTATCGATGATTCAATAAGTGCCAATGTATTTTGCTTATGTCCTCCCATAATGCACGTTTTCTATTGAAATTCCAATGCACGAAGACAGTCAATGCAAATCAACGAAGAGAAAAAAAAACTTTACCTTACTCGATATAAACTGCGAAAGAAAGCTCCAAAAAAGGTCTTATATATGAGGACAAATCATGTGCTGGATTAGGTGTGAAAATCTCGATAAAAAACTGGAAAGCATGAATCATTATTTATTTTTGACTTTAAGTGAAACAGTATGCAGGCTATAATGTAAATAAAATCACATGAATAGAAAGTATACTATGTTGTCATTATTTGTGTCCTTGCAATTTTTTTGTATTGCTATTCAAACTCAGGCATACATTTTATTGCTCAGTCATGCGAAACAAAAGTTATGTGTATATAGCAATTCAAGTATTGTTCACCCAATTATTTGAGCGGATTGGAAAATAATGGCGCATGAATATTTCAGAAAAACAATGGATGATATAAAGTTGAGTCTATATGACGAAGTATTATATTTTGGTGATATATTACAAAAGCTGACCTGTTTTTATTAATAATACGGATTACTACAATCGAAAGCAAATAAAGATATGCATGCAATTTATATGTCAGTTTTCATTTCTAATAGAGCTTTGGAATATTTTCTGTTGAGTGTTATTTTAGAAATGAATCTTGATTGTTTACTATTCTTTTTATAAATTCAACTTCAAAGTTGTGCAATAGAAAAAAAATGCGTGTGAGATTATTCAATAATATAGCAAAAATGGTCAATTTTAAATGAAATCAGTTGGAAAACAAAAAGTTGTAATAGAGACTGAAAATCATGTTCCACGTCGAAGTTGTCTTTTTGATAAATTATCTTCGATCAAACTGAAACCTTGTTCATATGTACTTAGTAAATTGCTCGAAAACATATCAATTTATCTTTTGAAGAAAAAAAAAGTTCAATATGCTGGTTTCAACTCTTGCTTTTTAGCAAAAGAAAGATAGAATTAATTTTGCCGATGCACTTCGTATTATTTATTTTAAATATAAATAATCATCAAACGCCTGCATTACACTGTAAAAGAAAAGACTGAAGAGAATGACAACAAAATTAAATTATAGTGAAGGTTATCAATATAAAAACAAAAAAAAAAGGAATTAAAATAGAAAATATGACACAAAAATTTAATTTTTTTATTAGTTACAATCGGTGACATACAATATGTAAGATAGTTATTTGGGCACCATATGATACTTATCTTGTGTAGTATATTTCTTCAAGAAGACAAAACATTTCCACGATTCTGATTATACCATTCGATAGAGCGAAGTCTCTAGTTTACTTTACGAAAAAAAAATTTTTCTAGGGCGTTTTCTTAAATTGTTTTTTTGAAACGTTTTCAACAAACTGCTTGATTTCCTATGCAAAAAAAATTATTTGGTTACCTGTAATTTTCTTTTCATAAAGATCTTTATTCTGCATCAAAATAATTTGAGTTAAATATCATTCGATAGAGAAAATCAGACTGAAGCAAATCATGTCTTTGATTCCGAAAAAATAACTAAATAAAAAAGATATTAATTGCTAATTAAAACTAGTATATCGTACAGGTGTTTCAATAATCTTGATTTTTGGATGGCAACAGTCAACTCAAAATTTTTTGTAATAACACAGTCTTCTAGAAAATTAAATTCTCTGCAAAATGATATATTGCAATGTCCGGTAAACAGTTTCTTTCGATAGGATACGATCATAGCTTTTCATGTCTATCGTTCACTATAGGAAAGAAAAAAAAAAAATTCGTTCTGTCATTCAAAACGGATAACTCTACATTGTTTTCTTTCCTTTCTGTGCTATAGGATGGACTCGAAAAGCTGTTGTCTTATTCTATTGAGGGAAACTATTGATCGGGCGTTACAACATACCATTTTGTAGAGGGTTTAATTCTCTATAAGCCTGGATCATTCTAAAGAATTTTGAGTTAACCGTTGCCCTAAAAAAATCAAGATTATTGGAACACCTATACAATATACTAGTTTTAATTAGCAATTAATATCTTTGTTATTTAGCTATTTTTAGGAATCAAAGACATGATTCGTTTCAGTCTGATTTTCTCTATCGAATGATATATAACTCAAATTATGTTTATGCAGAATACAGGCTTTATGAAAAGTAAATTACAGGTGTCCAAATAATTATTTTACACACTGTATTTACTGTGACTGATTTTTCTTGTCATATGCTTTAATAGGCTGTTTCATTAAATGTGATGCTTGAATATTATATTTAATGAGTTGTTTTTCTTTGATGTGTATCTTTCATGGTTGACTTTATCTTTCTCATTATCTACCAAATGGTCTCATACAAAAAAAAGCTCTCTAATTTAACGATTTTTGAATATGAACAACTTTCGGTTGGCTTTGAATTCAAGGATAAATAATTTTATGAACGATACCAGCTATAAGTCTCACAAAAATTAAATGTAAATAACAATAAAACTGCTCAGTCATGTGTATCCATTGACATCATAAAGATTCATGATAGTGTTTTCTAAGAACATCCATTAATGTTACCTTTGCGTAGCACATTTCATGTGTAAGCATATAATGATAATGTTAAGTATCGAAATGTCTGATGAATATCGAGTATAAGGTGGAAAGAGTAAAGTAGTGATCAATATACTAAACCAGAATTGAAACCGGTTCGATCAAACCGGACACGACAGGATTTTTGCCAGTTCCTCTTTCCAAAATTATTGTTTGCACTCAAGAGTTTTCTCGACTGAAAACGATGTTTTTATGATGGCTTCAAGCCAGAAGAATGTGTTTGCGAAAAACTCAATAGATATTTTGTCTTCGACTTAAATATGAACGATTGATTGTTCTGGGTGTGGGCGTGGGCGTGGGCGTAGATGGAAACTAGATTTAGATCATTCCACACTTGCCCACATCGGCAAGTAAAAAGAATACCTATGACGCTTTATTGCTATATTTCATAAGATAACAATAACTTTGTCGAATAACATTATTTTAGAAACGTTTAGTCCGTTGAAGTAGATAACTACAATGACAACAATACATGAATCAATTTTTGGAGTTGTGTACAAGTATGACGTATGAGAAGAACTAAACTTACAAGTCTGTACCCTCATACCAAAAACAATGAATTCATCGTTTTTAACGAACGAAAACATGATGCGAATCTTATTATGGTATCGAACAATGTTCTAGAAATAAGAGTCTCATGTAGTGTTTGTTATGCAATTATTCTTTAAATTGAGAATTCCATCGCTATAACGTAGATAAGGTTTTACTAGCAACGAAGTCTTTTATATAGAAAACTAAATCGAATTTGTCGTCTTATATCTTTTTTTAATGCAGCAAGATCTTAAATATTTTATAAATACGCTTTCATCAAGGACCATATCAAAAGCTACGTCCACAAATTCATACAACTACACGTCACCATACCCGCATCCATACTTAAGATTGACTATATCAAAGTTCTGATCGTATAAAAATGATTTGGATAAGGTTAACTGAACAAGTTGTTTATTCACATGATCATGAACAATGTTTTTGTTGGTCTACCGGAGTAAAAAAAATCTTGTTTCTTCGTTTTGAATAATTTTCTTTCTGTTTATATTATTGATGAAATTGGTTTTGATTTTTAAAGGCAGGCAAAAAAAGATTTTTTTGAAACTCGAACCTCATTTACTTACTGATCTTTGAATGCAGTAGGTTAATTTTATATTATATTAAAAATAATCAGACTAACATAATCATTTATTTGAAAGATTCAAAATATTCGTTTACTAATTCGTGTTTTTTTTCAATTCTTGCAAAATAACATTAGGCAAAAGAGTCAATGTTGTAACATTTTCAGATGCTTTCTTCATAAGGACATGAGAATCGCGAAAGCTAGAAATTCACACCCTCTTTGCAGACCATTATAGATATTGCTCATATACAATCAAAGACTGCATATCAATTAAATATTGTTATAAGTCCACTAAAAAAACGAGTGGTACAATACTTGCAGGAAAAGTTTCAATTGAATCGAATATAGATTATCTGAATAATAGGAACGATTTAAAGATTTTTTTGCGTAAAAACTGAGTTTCCAAGAACCTTCGACCAAGAGAGAAAAACGTTGAATCTTTACAATTATTATGTTTTTAGTTGTTTCCATCGTTTTTTAAATCTGTTAATGCTCAATCCAATAAACTAATTCAAAAACATCGTTCAATTCATTCATTACATGATGATAATTAAAGAAGTTTATACAAATATAAGTTTGTCATTGAAAACTGATATTAAACGTATATGTCAAACATCTGTACAAGAATGTTTTAGACATTTAGATCTTGTTTATGATGAAATCAAAAACAAAAATGAATCAAACAACACATCAACATAGACTTAATCCATAATTAAGATTTTTAATTATATTAAGAGAATATTTAGCTGAATGTGATTATTCTTATCATAAAAATAGAAGTATTTTACCTATGTTCAGGTAAAACAAAAAAAGAACCAATAATTGAATAAAGAATATTTTTTATTTTTCAAAGGCATTTCGTGGTCGAGCAGTAAATAGTAATTGTACGTTTAAATANNCCTGCTTTAGACTTAATAGCTGTTCGGGAAAATGAACCTGTCGCTGGATAGGCACCAAAAAATGGTCCAAATATATTTGTTATTCCGATGGCAATCAATTCTTGATTAGGATCAATAACATAATTATTGATTCGACCAAATGATTTAGCTATAGCAACATGTTCAATGAGAAGAACAATTACTGTCGATGGTAGATACGATGCAAAAGCACTCAATAATCGTCGATCAATATAGGGTATACCCATATTTTGAAAGCCGCGTGGAACTGTGCCAAGTAGAGCCGTTCGTGGATGTTGAGGATCATTTCGATTGATTAACCACGAAATGAGAAGATAGAGAAGAATAACAAATACAGCACGAAGTGTGCTGATAAAAAAAAATAATTTTTCTTTCGTCGGAAAACGTTTACTTGCACGAAGACAAACAAAACGAATTAAATAAAGTAGAAAGAGTGATGTTAAGCCGAGTGCAGCATTTAAATTACAATGTGAAATTTGCTTCCAAAAATTATAAAAAACTAAATAGGTCGATTCACGTGTATCCAAATATTTATTATTACCCAATAGTGTTGGTATTTGTCCCATAGCAATATTCAATGCTGATCCAGTCATAAATGCTGCTAAAGCTGGTAGAGGAATGAAATCGACTATAAAGCCGAGACGAAACATGCCTAGAGCAAAAACAATACAACCAGCAATGAGAGATAGAGCCGATGCGATGGTATGTAATTCATATTCCGGATATTCTTTATGTACAGCTTCTATCACATTACCGGTTAATGCTGACATAACTGCCACAGGTCCAATACTAATATCCTGCAAGCAAACAAAATCATTTTGAAAAAAGAAAATTAAATAAAATCAAGCGTTCATTGATGCTGTATTAAAAGATTATGATACTATTCAATTTTATATATCGAAAAATATGTGATCTATGAGAACCTAATGTTGTATTTAGTATATTACTTTCTTATTATTATCAATGATATAAGTCCGTCTAACTTAGAATATAATTTTCTGCTATTAACGAAATATTTAATAATGAATCTTGCATTATATTGAGATTAATGAAATAGAGAAGTGTACTGATACCATAAAAATTGACTGAAAAATCAGAAACTGAACTTTTAATCAACTCTTTTTATAATTAATGCTATATTAATTGGTAGAAATATATTGATTCTTTCTCAGAAAAGAAAAAATATCTAACCTAAATTATATATAAATCGAGTTATAAAACAAATACTAGAAGTATTTTTGTTTTTTAAGGAGAATTAGAACATTTGACTCAATCTTATTTACTTTGCTAGTAGCAAAAAGCCAATAAATCATCACTCCAACAAATGAACTATACAAGCCAAATTGTGGTGTTAATTTTGCCAATCCAGCATAAGCCATACTTTGTGGTATCACAATAGCACCAACAGTCAAACCGGCAATAAGATCACCCCAAAACCAAGTTAAATTGTAACGATAAATCCAATTGATAAATGGTAAATAGGAGAGAAAATAATTCTTGATTCGTTGTTTAGGATTATTTATTTGACTTTTCAGCCAACTTTTAACAGTCGGATATGATTCAAAATATTCATGATGAGTAACAGTTTTGATTCGACTTGATGACAATGATGAAAATGCCGTTGATGATACTTCAGTAAGCGTCATTTCGTCTTGTGCATGTCCTACCATAACTCAAGTTGTCTTTTGATATCCCAATGCACGAACACAGTCGACACAAATAAACGAAGAGAAAAAAATATTTTACCTTGTTCGATAGCAACTGAGAAACGAAGCTTCACAAATGTCTCATATACGAGAACAAACCATTCGTTGGATTAGGTGTGAAAATCTCGATGAAAACAAATGTGACAGTATGAATCATTATTTATTTTGACTTTAGGTGAAACAGTATGCAGGTAATAATATACATTACATCAAATGAATAGAAAGTAAAATATGTTGTAATTGTTTGTCTCCTTGCATTTTTTATTGCTATTCAAACTCAAGTATATTTTTTTTTATTCAGTCAAGCGAGACGAAATTCTCTCTATGTTACAATTCAAGTATTGTACATACATTTATTTTAGGAAATTGGAAAATAATGGCACTTGACTATTCCAGGGAAAGAATGGATGACATAAAGTCGAGTCTATTTGATGAAGTATTCTATTTTTATTATGGATTATTAGAGCTGATCATTTCTTATTAACAATGTCGATTACTACAATAGAAGACAAATAAAGATATGCATGCAATTTTGAATATCACTTTTTATTTCTAATAGAGCTCCGATATGTTTTCTGTTGAACGTTATTTTAAAGTTGAATCGTAATTATTTGGTATTCTTTTATAAATCCGACTTTAAAGTTGTGCAATAGAAAAATAACTCGTGTGAGATTATTCCACAACAAATCGAAAATAGTAAATTTTGAATGAAATCATTATTGATCATCGGCTAACTATCATTAGGAGATAAAGGAATTGTTCCTCATTTTTTTTTTGATACACTGTATTTGGTCAGACTGAAAAATTTTTCATGTTTAGTAAGTAAATTAATCTAAAACAGATTGATCTAGCTCGTGAAGAAAAGAAAAAACAAATTCAAACACTTTCTACTTTCAACCCTTGGTTTTTAGTAAAAGAAATGTAGAATTAATTTTGGTCGATGCACTTTGTATTTTTTATTTAAATATAAACACTTATCAGACTTTTGGATTACATTTTAATTAAGTTGTTTTTCTTTGATGTGTCTCTTTCATAATTGCCTTTATCTTTGTCATTATCTACCAAATGTTCTCATAGAAAAATTTGTTCTCTATAATTTAATGATTTTTTAGTACCAACAACTTTGTGTATAACTATATAATGATAATGTTAGTTCTTCAATGAGCAGCGTTGGATGTTCAATGACGACAATTTATTAAATTAAACGAAGTTAATTTTGTAAAATTGCTTCATTAAAGGACATTTCTGTCGAAAAATTTGATAATTATCGAATTTTAGGTCAAACAAGCAAAACATTGATCACTATCCTAAACAACAACAGTTTTCACTAGAAATCTTGTCGTAAAAATCGAATCATATTATTATTATTTGTATTGATTGATGAAATGATTTTCAACTATAAATTTTGTCGATTGTTCAGGAGTTCACTTAATTGTTTGATTTAAAATGAGTAGTACTTTCTTGTTGTTTGTCGCTCGAGATCAATATGAAAAAAGTAGTTGCGATCACAATTATGAACTGTCAAGGCACGACAATGAATAGCTTATAATTTTCTTTGAACAGTGCGGTTCGTTTAAGTTTATAGTCGTGGTCAAAATATATATATTTTAGACTTGACAAGTATATAAAAATATATTCCGCAAGAGAATGATATTAATATGTGTTTTAGAATAATCTCTATATCAAGGCTGTACATGAGCCAAATATATTAGGTCTTTTATTGTCTGGATGAAAACAATGTCCATCACTAGTGAACAACGTGACGGCAAAATGTTTCTGCACAGGTATAAACGTAAAGTGAAAAGGTTATCTGTACTCCGTAGAATATTGTAATTTACATAAAACGACTAAAGCTCGTACTCTACCACTACTACTCCATAACGAGATGATACTATGACTTATAGATCTGATAGAACTCCATTTACTTTAATTCTAGAAAATTAAAAGATTTCAATGAGATAAATGAATACATTCCATTCAATCATAAATAAAATGTGCTATTATGGCTATCAGTCTTTTGTTCGCACTAAAGGATGAATATGTTACTTGTTGAATCAATATTTTATGATCGTCAAAACTAAAGATACATCTTAAATCACTATTGGTTTAAGGTGCAATCGACAACGTTTTTCGATTATGTGCACGAACTTCTTTCTCTCAAGTCAATGTAGTGACTTATATATAAATTTATTGATAGGTAAATGGAACATGATATACTGTCATAAATTTGAATGTCATTATTCGATATACAATAATAGCTTATGCACTGCTTTTTATTATCTTCCCCTTTATCATATACTGATTGAAATGAATATATTTCTTTCATTTCATATAATAGAAGCATGTAAACAAAATCAACGATTATAAACACATCTATTTAGTTCAGGCACGCACAAGTATCTATTACATCT